>REGM01000081.1:727853-738529 GCA_004194415.1 Aurelia aurita | reverse complement strand
ATGGATTTGCGGTTGGCAGGGTAACGCTCATTATGCGACCTCGATTCCAAAAAACAAAGTAACATTGTAGTGGTTGTTGCTTAGTGACTAGATTATATTGTTGTTATTCGAATTAATTAGTAAGTTTTTGAGAAATAGTTTGTGTTATCTATTGTTTTCGAATAGCCAATCAAATTGCAGAACGGCCACTTGTACCCCAGAGTAGAGGTGGCGCAACGAACTCACTCTGGGGACGAGATTGACTCTTTACGATTTGATCGAGTGTATTAGCGAGTGTTTTAGGCCAATTTTCAGGCATTTTGCAATCAAGGATTTTGGTAAAGTTGAATTTACCTATATATTCGGTGCTCATAAAAAAACGAGAAAAATTATAAAATACTTCGGTCTTCCGGCTTTTAAACAGAATTCTATTCATTCAAATCCATCCAGTTCTGTTGGTGTTATGAATTTTCAAAAGTGGGAACTTCTTTCTGGCTCGCCAGTATAAAGACTCACCTCGTTCGATCCAAGAAGCGGCACAAGCGTTTCAATGAGGCTCTTCCTCACAGTTTCACTCATTTTGCTTCCTGCAGTCAATGTTACTGATCTCAATGCCTTCAGAATACTTTCCCTAAAATAAATAAAAAGCTTATTGCGCTTGTGTTGTTTGTGCTTGTCGAGACCATACCAGAGTCAGACAAAAACACTCAGAGAAAAAAATGGTCCTGTAGCCTGCGTGCAGACTATACTTTTCACTTTTCGATACTATAGGTTATACTAAGAACCTCTATGTCACTCCTTCGCAGTGGAAAAGTATAGTCTGCACGCAGGCTAATGGTCCAGTTACTCCAAGGTGATTTCCAAACTCTGTACTAAAACAAAGACTTTTCAATTATTGTGCTTCCGTTTCAAGTGTTATTAGGCAGAGTTATGTTCACTTTATTCATTCCACAAAAAGTCAGTTTGTACCGGGTGAGTCAGAAAAAACGTAGGGCGTTTAACAAGCCATATTTTGATGAAAAACAAGTCAAATCGGGGGTGTTGAAGTTTTCTATTGCAGAAGAAAGGTTGAATTAGTTATAGAAATTAAGTTTGTTAAAATCGGTCATTTCTTTCCTTATTTATGTGCGAGTTTGTGATATAGCCAGTTTGGTGAAAAGTATCGCTAATAAAAGAACTTTCAGCTTGCTAACAATGACAATTAAATGACTAGTCCCCAAAGGATATAGCATAAGTAAAATTAGCTGTTCTTTTTATGCTCTAGCACAATGCATGCCATGTTTCAATTTTTTGGCAGAGAAACAGTATGTTTGTCATGGTTTAGAAGGTCACACGTGCATGAATACGAATCCAATTGAAGGCCTATTATAGCAATCTTGCGAACACCATTTTACTAAAATCGCTCGTAATTCTGGAAGGGAAAGACCGATTTCGATCAAACAAATTTCTATATCTAAGTTAGCCTTTCTGCTATCAAATGAACTTCAAAGAAACGAATTTGCAAATTAAACTGCATCAATAAAAATTGGCAAACACTCCACGTTTTCTCTGACTCACCCGGCAGTTTCTATCATTTTATTTCGAAAGATACTTCAGGTAATATGAAGAATGATAAACACGGTCAAAATGGGCCTAAATTTGTGTCTGTTGTGTAGTTTGATTTAATTTGCCCATTTCAATGCGATATGCGTACAACGCAATGCGATTTGCCCTTTTCGTAGACAAGTTACAGTTTGGAAACTAATCAAGATTTAGCAACAATGCTGCCGGAATCTAATTACCTTATTGCACTGTCTTCGTTGTTCTTGATCCCGTTCCTCAATTCCGTAAACAAAGAGTCGACTTTGGCATGAAGGGACGTTAACAACCATAGGCCATGACCAGCTTTTTCTCGCAATGCCAATGTTTTGTCGTTCAATGCTTTTATGAAAGTTGTTTGAAGTTGAGGTAAGAAAGGTTTTAACATTATGCCAACCTGGAAACAGAAAAATATAAATATATATATAAAATAAATTAAAAATCTGAGAACGATTAAGGTTCAATTCTTAAACGTTTTTGAAACTACTTCTTACGGCAATGTGGCACAAAGTCGAAACAGCTTTGATGAAAACCGTAATAAAATACCGGGTGTCTCGAAATGATGTATCGGAATTTGCTAAAATGTACTATCACCAATTATGCATCGATTTGAATAAAATACGAATCATTTTGTAGCAGAAAGCATAACTTAACTGTAGAAACTTATTCATTAAAATCAGTCATACCATCGTAGCTCTACGGGCTATTTTGACTAGGAGATATTATCGAACATACCGCAAAGAGAACTAAACTTTCGCTCACGTTTTTCCAAAGTTTAATCTTCAAAAAATGACAGCGAGCATGATAATCCTCCAAGGAGCAAAACCTGATGAGGGTGACAAATATGTGCCTCTTATATTTAAATGTACAGAGGTTGCTTATTCTAGTTCCTCAGAAGATGATTGATGCAATTTTCTCAAGAATTTTCAGAAATAGTCTACAAGTAAAATAGTCCAGAACTCGTGAACGATATGAAAGATTTTAGCGAAATAAATTTCTACCTCTAAGTTAGCTTTTCTGCTTGATACTCATAGTGGATTCACTAAAATCAGTGCATAATTCATGATTGCACGGTTCGGCAAACCCTGATACATCATTTTAAGACACCCGGCATAGCAACATATACCTGACGTGTTTCGCTGTATATTTTCACAATCAACAGAAATGTGAATTCATTTATATTATTTAAAACTTATTTATACAGGGTAACAATTAGTTATCAAACTGCTTTACAACTGGCCCTGTTAAAGAAATAAAATCCAAGTAGAACTATATTAACTAAAAGTAAAACTATACAAGTTACAGAAATTAGAACAGGCTTCCCTTGAAGGTCTTTATTCTAAATTTAAAAGACTGGATCGAAGGGGCTTCCTTAAAGACAATTGACGGACATATAGCGATCTAGTTTAAAAATAGAACACAAGAAGGTCACGTGCCTCAATTTTTCCAATTCACAGATCAGTGGTTGTTTTGATAATCTATTGAGATCATCAAATACAATGGAAGACAACAGGCTATAATTAGATTGCCAAGGCCCCTAACTTAAGTTGTCTTACATCTCCGTCAATTGCCTTAAAGGCCAATTTCCATTAAAGCGAATTGTAGCGATTAGTTCGTGAGATTGCCGGTGAACAGCAAGAAAATCAATCTCCATTTGTTCGCGCGATCGCTGGCGAGACAATAGAAATTGAAATGGGAATTGAAAATCTGAATTAAATTGCGTAGCTTTTCGCTGGCAATCGCTGCAAAGTTCAAGCNAATTTTCTCAAGAATTTTCAGAAATAGCCTACAAGTAAAATAGTCCAGAACTCGTGAACGATATGAAAGATTTTAGCGAAATAAATTTCTACCTCTAAGTTAGCTTTTCTGCTTGATACTCATAGTGGATTCACTAAAATCAGTGCATAATTCATGATTGCACGGTTCGGCAAACCCTGATACATCATTTTAAGACACCCGGCATAGCAACATATACCTGACGTGTTTCGCTGTATATCTTCACAATCAACAGAAAGGTGAATTCATTTATATTATTTAGGACTTATTCAGACAGGGTAACAGTTCAGTTATCAAACTGCTTTACAACTGGCCCTGTTAAAGAAATAAAATCCAAGTAGAACTATATTAACTAAAAGTAAAACTATACAAGTTACAGAAATTAGAACAGGCTTCCCTTGAAGGTCTTTATTCTAAATTTAAAAGACTGGATCGAAGGGGCTTCCTTAAAGACAATTGACGGACATATAGCGATCTAGTTTTAAAATAGAACACAAGAAGGTCACGTGCCTCAATTTTTCCAATTCACAGATCAGTGGTCCAATTGTTTTGATAATCTATTGAGATCATCAAATACAATGGAAGACAACAGGCTATAATTAGATTGCCAAGGCCCCTAACTTAAGTTGTCTTACATCTCCGTCAATTGCCTTAAAGGCCAATTTCCATTAAAGCGAATTGTAGCGATTAGTTCGTGAGATTGCCGGTGAACAGCAAGAAAATCAATCTCCATTTGTTCGCGCGATCGCTGGCGAGACAATAGAAATTGAAATGGGAATTGAAAATCTGAATTAAATTGCGTAGCTTTTCGCTGGCAATCGCTGCAAAGTTCAAGCAGCTTGAACTCCAGGGTGAACAACGGCGACCGGCCTGGAGGTGTGAAAAAGTGAGCTACGCATGCTCAAAATGCGGCGATCGCTGCGATTTGCTTAATGGAGATTGGCCTTTAATGTCATTGTTAAGTTGGTTCCAATTTTTAGCACCGCGATATGAAAATGAAAATTTCACAAATGTACTGGGGTGCAAGGAAGTTCAATGATTTATAAGCCATGCAAGATGTTTCTGTATGGATAAGCTGCTTAATATTACTCCATCCAAATTGCTGCAACAATGGGGAAGACGTGAAACCAAGCTACAGAATATGCCCCTTTGATCCTCCAACCAACAAATAACCCCCGTCAAAAAATGCAACACGGTGGTCATTGCACAACATTTCCTTTAACAGCACAAGCGGTAGATAATCCTACTTTGCATCCCACAAACACTTTACAGCGAATTTGAGCTTTTAATGCACAGTTTCCTTTATTTCATATTCATGCTGACTATCCCTAAGTGTGGAAAAATTCACAAGCGAGAACACAAGAAGAACATACGACATGCAGAACTAGTAATGGCTTGATAGGAGCAATCCATAGGCGGTTGGCGTCAGGCTCATCTATTTTCGATTCAAGGGACAATTCGTCGCCACTAGTTCCGTGCACAACTCCCAGCAAAATTCTCTGCACTAAAACTGAGTGGAATCAAATTAGATATCTTACTAAAGCATGGTTCACACTAGAGAAAAACGCTCATCTACAGTATTTTCGCTTGAAGGGACAATTCGTCGCCACTAGTTACGTGCACAACTCCTACACAAAATTCTCTGCACTAAAAATTGAATGGAATCAAGTTTGAGATATCTTACTAAAGCATGGTTCACACTAGAGAAAAACGCTCATCTACAGTATTTTCGCTTGAAGGGACAATTCGTCGCCACTAGTTCCGTGCACAACTCCTACACAAAATTCTCTGCACTAAAAATTGAATGGAATCAAGTTTGAGATATCTTACTAAAGCATGGTTCACACAAGAGAAAAACGCTCATCTACAGTATTTNATTCATGCTGACTATCCCTAAGTGTGGAAAAATTCACAAGCGAGAACACAAGAAGAACATACGACATGCAGAACTAGTAATGGCTTGATAGGAGCAATCCATAGGCGGTTGGCGTCAGGCTCATCTATTTTCGATTCAAGGGACAATTCGTCGCCACTAGTTCCGTGCACAACTCCCAGCAAAATTCTCTGCACTAAAACTGAGTGGAATCAAATTAGATATCTTACTAAAGCATGGTTCACACTAGAGAAAAACGCTCATCTACAGTATTTTCGCTTGAAGGGACAATTCGTCGCTACTAGTTCCGTGCATAACTCCTACACAAAATTCTCTGCGCTAAAAATTGAATGGAATCAAGGTTGAGATATCTTACTAAAGCATGGTTCACACTAGAGAAAAAACGCGCGAAAATTTTAAACGCACTTTTACCCTTGGTCCACACTAGAGTAAAAACGCTTTAGAAATTCATAAAAAGAAATACGACGGAAAGAATCGAGATTATTGATGCCCCAATTTCGAGATTTCATTGGCGCTTTCGATATCATTTGGATGGAATTTGGAAGCGACGATCTCGATCTCGATCTCGATCTCGATCTCGATCTTTTGACAGCCTCGATCTCATTTGGAAGCGATAACTCACTAAGGGTGTTGCTGTTGTTGTCTTCTTATTTTAAATCGAAATTAATTTTTAGCTACAAAAGCAACTAGTCTAATTCGATTATCTAAATACATGTTTGATTGGTATCAATTCTGAAAACGGTAGACTTGGTAGACTCGGAATTCGCGTTTGATTGACCCCAAAATTCTGAAAACGGTAGGTTTCGTAGGTTTGGAAGGCCTTCTGAACCTTCTGCTCCAAAAGTCAGAAGGTTTGGCAGACTTTGGAGAGATCTTTGTTTTCATTACCAAAACCCTGGTGGTGAATCCGAACCTGCTGTTTTAAAGATTTTTGTGTTTGATTGGGAAATATATTTCCGTCTCTGCGGAGTCTACTGTTTTCAGAATTTGGTAGGTTTGGAATTACCAATAAAACACACCCTAGATATGCCTTTAAAACGAGTTTAAAAAATGCGTTATCTCAATTCTAACGCATTTTTACTCTTGTATGAACTACGATACTCGCGTTTGGTTCCCGTTCGCAACTCCTATCAACAAATTTTCAATACGAAACTGAGCAGACTCAAGTCCGAGATACAGTAAAAACCCGCATATAAGAACCTACCTTTTTCAAACCAAACTGTTTTGGTTCTTATGCAAAGGATGATATTCATGAAAGCAGGCTGTAGGTTCTTAGATTATAAGTTCTTCTATTTTCCCAACAAAGTTTTTGTACAAACATGTTTCTTTGTTTGCAGTCTTTAAATATCTCTGCAGTTTCTAAATATCTTACAATCAAAATTCTGTGATAGAGGACTGAACATTAGCAATGTGGTGAAATCAGACTTGTTTAGACCTTTAGATGATCAAGGAGCAATATAATTTTTTTTTCTATTTTACTCGATAATCAAATTAATGTTTCGGACTGTCACAGTTGAGAACTATGTCAATGTATTAGTTCTTCCAAATAAGAACCTATACAAAAATCAGGGTGAAAAGGTTCTTACACAAAGGAGTAACAATTGAAGAATTTAGGCTGTAGGACCTTATTGAGAAAGGTNTTCTTTGTTTGCAGTCTTTAAATATCTCTGCAGTTTCTAAATATCTTACAATCAAAATTCTGTGATAGAGGACTGAACATTAGCAATGTGGTGAAATCAGACTTGTTTAGACCTTTAGATGATCAAGGAGCAATATAATTTTTTTTTCTATTTTACTCGATAATCAAATTAATGTTTCGGACTGTCACAGTTGAGAACTATGTCAATGTATTAGTTCTTCCAAATAAGAACCTATACAAAAATCAGGGTGAAAAGGTTCTTACACAAAGGAGTAACAATTGAAGAATTTAGGCTGTAGGACCTTATTGAGAAAGGTTCTTATATGCGGGTTATCTTACGATGTTGGCTGAGATTTTATCTACCTAAAAATCCCAACGAGGCATAATCTCTTTGCTAACTGAGGCCTGAGAAAAATTTCCACGAAAGGATTATTGCTTTCCTCATGGAACTAAACATATTTCCCAGTGGTAACAAAGGATTCTAGGTTCGCTTCATTGACGACCAAGAAGCGCACGATGAAGACGTACCATAGGGAGCACCAGATTCCTCATGAAAATGCGATGGGGTATTTGATAATATGGCGCCTAGATCGTTTTGAAGCGGGAATAGTTCACGCCTCCAGCATCAATTCTGCTTTATTCGGCAGGTGTTAAAGGATGAAAATTTCGAACAAAGTGGAATCGAGTTCATCGAGTTAGATATATCTTACGACACTGTATCTAATATCTATCCCATATCTAGTCATGTGATGCAGACACGCTCTACTTCATACAGGGTGAGCTACATATAAATGAAATCTAAACAATACAAACAACGCAAGGGCAGCGTTGTACGGTCATGCAGAAATCAGAGAATAGAGTTACTTGGACTGCAATGATCGTCCACGTCAACAAACCAAACACCTAAATAGATAGTAATGGAGGTCTCTCTGGGCTTCTGTTGAGACTGTGAAAGGAGGGGGTGTCTATTCTGCTGTAAAAGTAGGTGATTTTTAATTAAATGAAAATTAATGTAATCCAGGGAAAACATGAACTACTGTGAGTCCAAAATAGCTTCTTGTAAATATGATGGCTGGAAGCAGCTGCCTTGATAATAATTTACATGAAAGAGGCACCGGCGTGAGAAGATGGAGACTTAAAATGGCTGCAGGCAGCTAAAACCCCTACACATTGCAGTTTCGGATTTGTGAACAATAGAAAATCTAGTCGATAAAATTAAAAGCCATTTTGATTGGTTCATTCAACACTGGATAGGTCTGCTCTTAGACTACATTCACACGATGCCGGCACATTATGAAAACGGTGAAAAATGTGACGGTAGCAACATTTTAGCTAGCGTTCAAACGATACAGGCACAATTTCAAAATGATAGGAAATTTTACGGCAACAAACTTGTTGCAATCTCCCCAAGAATTTGATGCCAAAGAAATGTACCTATACCTTAAGAATTGATCAGCCTCGTTTTGAAAGCGTCCAAAAATGTTCTATTTTCATCGTTTTCGAGTTTCGCACGATGCCGTTTTTAAAATGTGCCGGTTAGAGTTCCGTTTTCAAAATCTACCGTTTTCAAAATTTGCCGGCAAAAAATGTGCCGTTTTCGTGTGAACGGGAGGCCTATCCGTCACATTTTTCATCGTTTTCAAATTGTGCCGGTATCGTGTGAACGCAGTCTTAGTGTAACTTCTATCGCTTCCCGACGTTCTTTGATGAACTGATATGACCTCAATCTGCAGCGATGTAAAACGGCTGCAGACAACTCAAACCTCACTAGATATTGCAGCTTCGATTTTATGAACAACAGAAAATCTTCTTACAAATCAAACGCCGTTGAGATAGGTTCTTTCAACACTGGATAGGCCTCTTCTCAGTGTGACCTCTCTATCGATACCATTCGTTCTTTGACGTAGTGATGTCGCATCACTCGGAAGAGCAAGGTTAACCCTGGGTTAACCCCGAGAGAGAGAAATAATCAACCAATGCATCAAGCCTCGTTTTCAATGACATAGGATCCTTGCACTGAGTAACTTACAGGCAAGATTATTTGTTCAAGCATAAGCTTCATATTGGTGAACTTTGGACATCTTTTTTGATGAGCTATCCAAATTTGAAGCACACTATGAAATTACTAAGCATGGTTGAACAAAACAAGGACAAAAAACAGCTGAAAGAAAATCCTAAGTGTATAAAATTATGAGACAGGCTCTGTATTACACAATAGATTGCCTTAGGCAATAAGATAGCCCGATTGATGATGCCGTAAAAGCTCTATTTAGCCCCCATCTCTATCAACTTCTTTTTAATAACCCGATACATCAGACTGCACCTCGTAGTTTCAATAACAGAAATTCTAGCAAAAGCCGTAGTGAAATACGACAGACCATTAAGGCCTTGAAATCAATCTTACCTTTTTCAGCAACAATGCCAACGTGTCCAAAATGGCGACCTTCACATTCCAGTTGAATCTATCACCAAAGATTCGAATCAATGGCCCAGTGACGTTCAGAAGTGCTGGTTTTAAGGCCTCGGGAGTAGTCAAGGCAACAACCTCTCCTAGAAGCATTGCAGTTTGTTCTTTGAGATCAGGACCACCATTCAGGATACCCTCTTTGTAGACTGGAAATATTGCATTGATTCCCTACGAACAAACGAGACAGAATGCATTACCTGATGAAATACATTGCGTCTAAAATGAACTAAATTTTAGATCAAAGTAGTACCTTGAAGCAAAGTTAGAGCATAGGTCAAAGGTCAAAGAGCATAGGTCCAACTTGATCTTTAAAAAGGTTGGTGCAAAGTTATGACCTATTTCTTTGAATCTTTAGCTACTTTGCTATAATTTTACAGTTGAACTTTTTAGAAATCTTCAATGTATTCAGAATTAGAGGATTTTTCTTCTTTTTAAGAATTCAGGAAAAAAAAACATAAAACCATCGTAATTTCTAAAGTTTTTGAGGAAACATGGAATAATTTTCAAGAAAATCATAGTTTATGAATGTCTACAATATGGTATCAAGCACAAATCTTTCGCTCCTATGGTTTACGATTTAGAAATTTGATGGCGTCAAATCCTCAAATGAGTTGAAATATAAAATAGGCTGTAATTTCGAAAAATATTCAAGATTTCTAAAAAAGCCCAACGGTAGAATTATAGCAAAGTAGTTAAAGTGTCTTTCAAGCCATTCAATAGGAAGAAATTGTGGTCATAGAATTTACTCCAACCTTTTTAAAGATTTGGAACCTATGCTCCCATTCAGATGCAGAATAAAAGCATTCTTCCGTTGCAGCTTAAGCAGCTATCATGAGAGTAAAATTGTTCGTGTTATTAAGATGCTAAACCATGTGCGATAAATCGCGTTTATTTCGAACCGCTATGTGAACGGCATCTTCTAAATTGCAAAGATCTTTTAGTTGACAATCCATGTGTAACAACGGGGTAATGCCCTCACATCTCCGCTCACTGTCCAATTATCGCTAGTTGTGTTCCTTTAAGTATGTTCCTAAGTTGCCTGTTCATTTTGTTTAGAGTAGTCGTATCCTGTCAGTATTCACCCTATAGTTGTATGTAACTCCAGTGCTTGCAGTGATTATTATTATTATTATTATTATTATTATTATTATTATTATCATTATCATTATCATTATTATTATCATTATCATTATCATTATCAATATCATTATCATTATCATTATTATTATCATTATCATTATCATTATCATTATCATTATCATTATCTTTATCATTATTATTATCATTATTATTATTATTATTATTATTATTATTATCATTATCATCATTATTATTTTTATTAT
>REGM01000081.1:712752-726227 GCA_004194415.1 Aurelia aurita | reverse complement strand
AACTTGTTTTGTCCAATCAATAACGGAATAGGACATAAAACTGGCCTAGCACAAGAATGAATTATTTGAGTCAGGTTAGATTGGGCCTAAGTTAGGGCCTAACAATAACATTAGGTACGGCGGCCTGTTGACCTTGAATTTGGCTACATTTGTGTATGCTTGATAATTCTTTATATAGAGACAAAACTTGAAATAAAGCAATGCTAAAACTACTCACCATTCGTCGACAGTTCGCCTTTTTCAGATCGAGCCTCAACGATTTCGAAAGGACTTCGATCAATGTCTGCCTCCACGCCATTGTCTACATCGGCATCAGAGGAAGTTGTCTTGGTACGGCTCAACAATCGTTTCTAGGTTGCCATTGGCATCAAACTCCTCTTCACTTATCACTGGAATGTCTTCTTCGTCATTTGAGGACGAAGTTATGTCAGTTAGCTCACTATTCGCCATGTTTCTCTCCGCTTATGCGACGCGTGGTACTGCTGCTTCCACTGTGTTTATCTGGCAAGCAATTTGTTTGCACATCTGACCACCAGACTACGTCACGCGCTCTAGACTCTGTTCGCATGACCACTCCACATAAAACCCCATAAAAAGCACACTTCTGCCCCTCAAATTGAAAAAAGACTTATGAGATTTAGGATCAGCGATGTTTACTGCTTCTGTTCGGCTGATAAAACAATTTTCGTTTTTTTCATGTCAGTGGCACTTTAAGTGACAATTAAACTTTTTTGGGTATGTTTTATCTCTCTTTCGTTAATATATTAGCAAGTTAAAAGTCTTACCTTTCCCACAATGCAGAATCCTGGTATCTTTCCTTCACGGGCATCTTCGGCAGCATATTGTATTGCTTTTCGCAGGTTGCCAATATGCTGCATCTGCTCTGAAGGATCAAGGCGCTGTGGAGGAGAAAAATTGAACGTTTATCAGAGGATGACAAAAAAATCATTTTTTGAAACAATTAAAGTCTGTCTCAAATTAGCTGTCACGTGAAAATGTCCGCGAATAAAAATAATTGAAGTGTTTTGCATCATTAATTTTGCGTTGTCGCAAATCTCACGTGACATCTACCTTGAGATAGACTTTCAAAACATTTGATTGCGCCACAGAGCTTGAACATTTATATTTGTACACTAACTTGAGAGTAACTGCAAAGTGGCTTTGAATTTGTGGGAATTGGTGCTTTTGCGGGCTACCTGGTCTATCCGTTGCCAGAGATGATCATCAAAGGCATCACAACCTAACTTGCTTCTTTATGTCCTTGATAAAGCACTTTTACTTACAGGATTCGACCTTTCATGTAAAATTTCAGCATTTAGTTTTTGGCTAAAAGTGCAATGTCGAGGAAAATAACATTGCCTAAAATAACATTTTTCAAGCTTGATTTCATCGTCTATTTCTTCAAAGAAATAAAATCACCTCTGAAATTGAGTTTGATAAATTTGATTCGAAATCGCAAATCCAATCAAGAATGTTCCTGACCTTCTCTCGGAAATCGTTTAGATTTTAGCTACAATATGCAAGGATGTTCTCTTGACATCAAAATGTTCTCTCTCAGTGTAATGTAAATTTAATTTAATTGGCTGTTTACCTTGATAAGAGCATCAAGAGCACCCCATGCTTCAGTATAAACTCCTTGATCTGCGTCATTCATAAGCTGGAGAATGATTTTAAATAACTGTTGAACATAAGCACTGTAGTCAGCTTTGCAACCGGAGCAGAATGTCTTGATCATGATTGCTGAGGCCTAGAGCAGAAAAATAAAGAAACGAGTTAAGCAGAAGTTACTGAAATGAGTTGCAGGAATAAAATAAAATAAAATGTAGAAAGTTTTAAAGATAGACGTGCAAAGGTTGTTAGTGTCTAAATAACTTAGTAGTTGCTTTTCGTGTGTAGTGGCCTGTCGTACAGTTTGCTCATTTAATTCTCTTTTGATACTTTTTTCTTTTCTAATTCTATTTGTTGTTTTGTTTTGTTTTATTCCTATTTTCTTTTTCTTTTCCTTCTTCACGTAAAGTAGACTTGTTTCCCACTTGAAATCTTCTCACTAGTCATGCATACCCATAGTTTAGCCAAACTTCCACAAAAAGTTATCCGCCAAAGTTAATTACTATAGTGTTTCTATCTTTTTCACCGCCTCTATGATTTATCATGGGTGTGCATGGGTGGTGGCTTGATCTCTATCACCGTGATGCCTTATGGGCCTTGCTGATTAACTTGTAGATATAGATGTTTGCAGGACATTGGTAAGAACAAATAACATGAGAGCGAGACCTAGCAGTTGCCGTCCGTGGCGAGACCTTTCAGTCAAGTCTTTTGAACATTTCATTTTCATTCAAGCACCATCCTTCACTTTTAAAGCATCCAAGATCTCATCTAAGAGGGCTGGAAAAGGTCATTTAAACAGGTGCGAGGGGGTACGAGGAGGGTTGGTCTTACTAGGGGGTTATCGGAAATAATAGATCTGGGAGATAAAAATTACAGTCGACATGACAGCTCGAGAAGAGGCTACATGAGCAGCCAGCGGTGAGGAACGACAATAAAAAAAACAAACCTGTACACAAATATTCAATGTACGCTGATGTGAAATTTAGTAACATATTTTAGATAAAAAAAATTCTTATATATTTTCACTAATTGTTACAGGTTTAAAATCAGAAGCCTTCATGAACCCGATCTAAAATTGAATACTGCAAGTTCAATAATTACCCTCCTAACTCCAGGAGAATTGTGTCTTGATGATGAAATCAGTTCATCAACGATTATGGTGATTCCAATGTCAGCTTCCACTGACAATATCAATGCTTTTGTACCTTCAATTGCCTGCAATTAAAAAAGATGATTTAAAAACTAAAAAGATTATTCGATAAATGAGAGTTGCATCGATGAGCATAAGCACTAAATTTTGATTTGCTGAAAAATTTGACACAATTCCGGGAATTGAGCCAATCACATTGCGTAAAATCGATAACAAACAAAAATTTAGGCCCAATCAAGATTTGGTGCCTATTCTCCTTGCGTTCCTTTGGCAATCAAAACAATCATGATTGTATTGTTTAAGATTTAAACATTGTTTCAGTTCAAAGCATTTAGATCCGGATGGTTGAATTTGAATGAAATCTTGATTGGTTTGATTGCCAAAGGAACACGCAGTCTATATCAATGGAAGTCTATTCTTATGAATGGCTTATTAAGATCCCGCCTTTCTTCAGTCCTATCAAAACCGCAGGTCTCTACCAACTTTGATAGTTTGTCCGAGAAATTGAAACATGGTGTCGAACAGACTCCCTCCCGTATCTCACAGTTTTCTTAGATTTACCTTGACCATCGACTTCGATCCATTCATCGACATATTATATTATCAAAATACGAGAAACAGGGTAGTAATACAAACCAAAGCACGTGGATTTTTACGACGCTTGCAGGCTTTCGTCTCGCCCGACGTCTTGAGGACTGTACAAAATGAACAAGGCAATCTTTGACGGGGCCTTTGCCACCAGCATACCTTGCATGTGCCATCTCTTTGTTGGTGGCCATTTTCATGGGCAATGAAAATGGTGACAACAAAGAGACCACGAAGGATGTATTCACAAAGCATGCCGATTGCAAAGGCCCCTTTAATAAGAATAGTTTCTTAACCCTCTCAGGCGCTGTGTCCCACTTTTGAATTTTCTCGTCCCACTTTTTGTGAAAAAATCGAAGTGATCAGAAATGGATGAAATTTGGCACCAAGGTCAATTCTAGGTCACTGATTTCGAATCTGCTTTCAATTTTTGAAAATGTTGTCACACTTTGTCGCTATGTGGCTCTAAAAGTGGAACACATAGCAAATATCTGCCGAATCGACACCGATCATCAAAATGGCTCAAAATTACAGGAAAATTTGTTGTGGACACAATGTGACGCCCCTGAATTCGAATCTGCTGTCACTTTTTGAAATCTTTGTCTCCATTTGTCTCTGTGTGGCTCTAAAAGGGGAACAAACAGCAAATACACTGTGGAATCGATACCGATCATCAAAATGGCTCAAAATTACGGGAAAATCTGTAGGAGACATAATGTTACGTCCCTGAATTCGAAGCTGCTGTCACATTTTGAAAATGTTGTCACCATTTGTCTCTGTGTGGCTCTAAAAGTGGACCAAATAGCAAATGCACTGTCCAATTGAGACCGATCATCAAAATGGCTCAAACTTACAGGAAAATTTGTAGTAAACACAATTTTACGTCCCTGAATTCGAAGCTGTTGTCACATTTTGAACATGTTGTCACCATTTGTCTCTATGTGGCTCTAAATGTGGAACACAAATGAGATGCACTTGCAAAATGGGACTAATTATCAAAAGTTCTCAAAATCGAGCGAAACCTTGCAGAAAATACAAGCAAGGGGCGTTATATTCGAATCTGCTCTTAATTTTTGAAGATTTTGTCACCATACGTCTCTATGTGGCTGTAAAAGTGGAACAAATAGCAAATACACTGTCAAATTGAGACCGATGATCAAAAGTTGTAAAAATTGAGCGAAACTTTGCAGAAATTAGAAGCACATGACCCCGAATTCGAATCTGCTACCATTTTTTGGAAATTTTGTGACCCTATGTCGCTATGTGGCTCTGAAAGTGGAACAAAGATCGTATATGGTGCTAAAAGGGACCAATAATAAAAAGCACTTGAAATTGCACCAAAAATTGTAGGAAGTACAATTCCTGTGTGCTGAATTCGAATCCATAATCATTTTTTTTTTAACTTTTGTCACCCTGTGTCCCTATGTGGCTCTAAAAACTGAACAAAAAGCAAATACTTCTTCAAAATGAAACTGAATATTGAAATACTCCAAATTGCATGAAAAATGGTAGAATGTACAATTCCACTCCACTGAAATTTAATCTGCTGATACTTTGTGAAAGTTTTGTCACTTTTGTCTCTCTTTGGCTATACAAGTGGAACAAACAACATATGCACAGGCAACATTGGGCCGAAAATGCAAAATACTTAAAATTACATCAAACTTTGCAGAAAGCACAATTTTAGGACGCTGAATTCAATTCTGGTATCGATGTTTGTAAGTATGTCACCAAGTGTCTCTAAATGGCACCAAAAGTGGAACAAACTGTCGTTTCGCTTTCTTGAAATACAGTTTGTCCACGAGCACTAACGAGTGACACACGGCTCAAGAAAACTACGAAGCTAAGCACAAAAACCTACCCTATCGCCTAGAACTGGTGACAAGCGCCTTTTTAACCCATTCAATTTGAAACTTTTCCTGTCGTTTAATATTTGGGCGTTTTCTATCGTGAAGCAATCGGAACTTTGCAAAATTTGTTACTGCTCTGTCGATGTCGATACATCCATGTGATAGATCAAGCACAAAGGGCAATCATTTAGAAATCGTTCATTTTAGCTCCAAAATCTAGAGATGCATGTGATTCAACAGGATCTTATACCCAGGATGTTACAGTAAAAAATTATATTCAACCAAGAATAAGAGTTGTGTATGATATATACAGCTACATAACTCACCACTTTTTTTAAATATTGCCTGCTTCATGATTAAAATTGAAAGACTTGCCATGCTCGCTAGACCTCTAGAATTGCCTGATAACGAGAACTCAAGGTAGACAACCAGCACAATTTTTTGCATGACTCTAATTATTTGGGACAATATGGCTCGAAGCAGTTGAGCATGGCATATATCTACCATTTTTTATTTGGGGCCATTTGAAAGGGCAAAATTCGCATCTTGTGAATATAGAAAATTGATTCTTTCAACTCTCAGGCATTCTTTTATATGTGCACATTATCAAGCATCTAAGAAATTTTAGCTTGCATGGAAATTTTGAAAATATTTTTTTTATAAAGTTGATAAAATCTTCAAAAAAATGTGGTTATAGCAGAGTAATCGATATTGCAGTAGCCTTAAACCGGACACGTTGATGTGTGCAACAATGAAGTTTCGTTTTTACCCAATTTTTCATTGCGCACATTTTCATGGCACTAGCTAGTGAAAAGGCAGCATTTAAATATTAAAAGACATAATTACCGAAAAACGTGGGTATAACAGTTCCTATACATCTACAGATGACAGTCATGTGATTTGGAAGCAATTATACATCCAAACAATTTCACTAGTTTTACGGAATTTGACTTGTTCATGAAGCTATCTACAATGTAAATCACTTGCAGTGTGGAAGTGATTCTAGAAAATGCTAGACTGGTTTTGTAGGGTCTCAAACATGCTGCCTCATGAAAAGTGATACCTTACTCACAAATGGGCGAACAGTTCACTGAATTATTACTCATCAACGAAACGAGATATCGAGCTGAAATTAAAGATGTAAGGGGAACTCTTGTTTGTCTTGCCATTTGAAAAATTTGGAAAGATTTCTCCAACATGAATTCACATCCATCTGATGAAGCTATATGGAATTACCCCATAGAGACACAGGGTGACAAAAGTTTCAAAAAGTAATAGTGGATTCAAATTCAGCGCCCAAGAATTGTACTTCCTATAATTTGTTGTGCAATTTCAAGTGTTTTTATTATTGGTCCTATTTAGCCAATGCGTATGATCTTTGTTCCACTTTCAGAGCCATATAACGATACAGCGTCACAAAATTTCCAAACAATGGTAGCGGATTCGAATTCAGGGTCCTGTGCTTGTAATTTCTACAAAGTTTCACTCGATTTTTAGACTTTTTGATCATCAGTCTCAATTCGACAGCGTATTTGCTATTTGTTCCACTTTTAGAGCCACAGAGAGACGTATGGTGACAAAATTTTCGAAAAGCGATAGTAGATTCGAATTTATTGCCCTGTGGTTGTATTTTCTGCAAGGTTTCGCTCGATTTTGAGAACTTTTGATAATTAGTCCCATTTCGCAGGCAAATCTCCTTCGTGTTCCACATTTAGAGCCACATAGAGACAAATGGTTACAACATGTTCAAAATGTGACAACAGCTTCGAATTCAGGGACGTAAAATTGTGTTTACTACAAATTTTCCTGTAAGTTTGAGCCATTTTGATGATCGGTCTCAATTGGACAGTGCATTTGTTATTTGGTCCACTTTTAGAGCCACACAGAGACAAATGGTGACAACATTTTCAAAATGTGACAGCAGCTTCGAATTCAGGGACGTAACATTGTGTTTCCTACAAATGTTCCCGTAATTTTGAGCCACTTTGATGATCGGTCTCAATTGGACAGTGCATTTGCTATTTGGTCCACTTTTAGAGCCACACAGAGACAAATGGTGACAACATTTTCAAAATGTGACAGCAGCTTCGAATTCAGGGACGTAACATTGTGTTTCCTACAAATGTTCCCGTAATTTTGAGCCACTTTGATGATCGGTCTCAATTGGACAGTGCATTTGCTATTTGGTCCACTTTTAGAGCCACACAGAGACAAATGGTGACAACATTTTCAAAATGTGACAGCAGCTTCGAATTCAGGGACGTAACATTGTGTTTCCTACAAATGTTCCCGTAATTTTGAGCCACTTTGATGATCGGTCTCAATTGGACAGTGCATTTGCTATTTGGTCCACTTTTAGAGCCACACAGAGACAAATGGTGACAACATTTTCAAAATGTGACAGCAGCTTCGAATTCAGGGACGTAACATTGTGTTTCCTACAAATGTTCCCGTAATTTTGAGCCACTTTGATGATCGGTCTCAATTGGACAGTGCATTTGCTATTTGGTCCACTTTTAGAGCCACACAGAGACAAATGGTGACAACATTTTCAAAATGTGACAGCAGCTTCGAATTCAGGGACGTAACATTGTGTTTCCTACAAATGTTCCCGTAATTTTGAGCCACTTTGATGATCGGTCTCAATTGGACAGTGCATTTGCTATTTGGTCCACTTTTAGAGCCACACAGAGACAAATGGTGACAACATTTTCAAAATGTGACAGCAGCTTCGAATTCAGGGACGTAACATTGTGTTTCCTACAAATGTTCCCGTAATTTTGAGCCATTTTGATGATCGGTCTCAATTGGACAGTGCATTTGCTATTTGGTCCACTTTTAGAGCCACACAGAGACAAATGGTGACAACATTTTCAAAATGTGACAGCAGCTTCGAATTCAGGGACGTAACATTGTGTTTCCTACAAATGTTCCAGTAATTTTGAGCCATTTTGATGATCGGTTTCAATTGGATAGTGTATTTGCTATTTGTTCCACTTTTAGAGCCACACAGAGACAAATGGTGACAAAGGTTTCAAAAAGTGTCGGCAGATTCGAATTCAGGGGCGTCATATTGTGTTTACTACGAATGTTCCTGCAAATTTGAGCCATTTTGATGATCGGTGTCGATTCCACAGTGTATTTGCTATTTGTTCCACTTTTAGAGCCATATAGAGACAAATTGTGACAACAGTATCAAAAAACGACGGCAGATTCGAATGCAGGCACGTAACATTGTGTTTACTACAAATTTTCCTGCAAATATGAGCCATTTTGATGATCGGTCTCAATTGGATAGTGTATTGGCTATTTGTTCCACTTTTAGAGCCATATAGAGACAAATGGTGACAAATATTTCAAAAAGTGACGGCAGATTCGAATTCAGGGACGTAACATTATGTTTCCTACAGATTTTCCCGCAATTTTGAGCCATTTTGATGATCGGTGTCGATTCCACAGTGTATTTGCTGTTTGTTCCACTTTTAGAGCCACACAGAGACAAATGGTGACAAAGATTTCAAAAAGTGACAGCAGATTCGAATTCAGGGGCGTCACATTGTGTCCACAACAAATTTTCCTGTAATTTTGAGCCATTTTGATGATCGGTGTCGATTCGGCAGATATTTGCTATGTGTTCCACTTTTAGAGCCACATAGCGACAAAGTGTGACAACATTTTCAAAAATTGAAAGCAGATTCGAAATCAGTGACCTAGAATTGACCTTGGTGCCAAATTTCATCCATTTCTGATCACTTCGATTTTTTCACAAAAAGTGGGACGGGAAAATTCAAAAGTGGGACACAGCGCCTGAGAGGGTTAAGCCTACAAGTAATGATCGAAATGCCTTGCTTTTTGTAGATAACAGCAAAGAAAATTTTCGCACACATTGTCTTGCTTTTCTTTGCTAGTTTCCTAGGCCGGATTGGAATTAATTTCTAAGACATATCCAACATCATATGAAGAAAAATGAAATTCAGTATTTGAACATTACCTGATCTTGTTCATCTGAATTTCGACCCTTATCAATAGCTTGGAACATAGCTGGAATGATTTTGCTCAAATGTCGTGTTAACGCATCTCCAGCAACTGTAGAAAGTATTGCCAATGCTCTTGTGTTCACTGGTGGGGTTGTCAACTGGAAAAGTAGATAAAGTCAGAGCGGTTTATATAATTTAAAATTCCAACATCAAAAATTAATTACGTATACATAACAATTCACAAACTGGCGAAACTAGTCAGCACTGAAAGAAAATAAAAAAGCGCAAAAGACCAAACTGATGCCTGTTTTCTTCGAATAGTTAGGCCTTCTTCAACGGTACACTATATATAACAATTCACAAATATAAGAACAACAAAAATACTCTGAAATCGCCTTTAACATTTTCAAAATATCTTACTCACGGGAAAAATGTGTCCGACTGCGGAGTCATATCCAAACATGAAAAATTGATTTGGAAACCTGGTTATATCATACTGAGGATACTAGCACTTTTCACAAAAAACTGGCGAGGCTTTTCCTAGAGATTTTCAAGGTAGGGGGGGGGGGGGGGTGAAGCAAACATGACAAGTAGCCAAAAGAGAGCGAGGTTTGAAAAATAACATGGGTTAGTTTGCATAATGTAGAATTGCCGGCTAGAGACTCCTATTTGAGTATTAAAGCCCACCAAATGATAACAGGAATATCAACTCTATCGGGAAATGTTGCTGTTTTCATTGAACTTGGATACATTGAATGTTGGACAAAATTGAAAAAAGTGAACCTTGGGTACAAGGAACGGCAACACAACTCTACTCTTCACTGTCATCACATTTCTGAGGCCATCCAAGGCTCTTTCTGCGTATTCTTCCTCGTTCTGTAAATAAAGAAATGAGTTCAACATCAAAAGCGAGAATTTTTTTGAAAACACAGGAACTATACATAGAAAATTGGAAATATATCTCTAACGCAAATAACGATATTTCCAACAGTGTATTTAATTATCCATTAGGGAGTCCAGTGGCGTCACCAGGGGGTGGACTGGGGTGGACGTGTCCACCCCAGTTCTCTCATTGTGGTATTTATTCATAAGCAAGAACGGTGTAAAAATGGCTGGGTATGCCTTTCAGAACTCGATTCCATACTAAGTCAACCCCACATTTTTTGGGCTGGCGACGCCCCCGAGGGAGTCTAAACTCTACGAGACAAAATGAAGTAATCTAGATAATTTTTAACTGGGAAAAGATAATTTAACTTATGTAACCAAGAGACCAACATATTTCTAGAGTACACTGTGCAACATTCAATGCAAAGCACGAGGAAACGCGTAGAAATCACAACAATGGGATATATCTCGGGCTGTACCCTAATATGTTGGTTATACGAGGACGTGCCATTTCTTAGGGGTACTTATCCAAAATCGCAGAACTTCGGGTATCATTTTCAGACATTTTGCGGACTTTTATATTATATGAATCACACGACCTTTTCATAATCTGCGGAATTATGGACCAAAGTTTCATAAAGTTTTTGGAATTATGGGTATCATTTTCTCAGGCAAAATACTCCACAGGTCAAGGTACTCCACAGGCATATATAAAGCCGAAGCATGGCTGTACAAAAGTTCAACAGACATACTCACCAGTTTCTGAAGGACGTATGGTAATATTCCATCCAAAGCCTTTTGGTTAATTGTATCATGCAGTTTGTCAAAGGCATCGGCTGCTGCTTCACGTACTTCTGGCAATGGATCCAGCAATGCTTTTCTTACGGTCAAAACCAAAGATTCTTCAAACATGACAATCTATAAATAAAAACATCAGTGCAATGATATGTTTTGAGAAGTTCACACTAAATACAAGGTCCTATTAACAGTATCATTATCATATTCTAGTACATTGTCGTATTTTTAAATAATTATCTTATTAACAGACTTTGGAAAAATGTTAGAAAAATGTTCTGGGGCCTTTTTTTATTTACTGTCGCTTCTTGTTGGGAATTTTGTCCTTAGTTAATTAAATCGGATATACTGGAGATTTTGAGCCAAAACTTGTATCATTTTATTAGTAAGGTAATGCATGAAGCATAGGTTCTTTATCCTGTCATATATGCAGCATATTAGAAAGCCAAATAAATAAGTAGAAAATGTTGAAAACCTTTAGCTAAAAAAGGGTTATGTCATATTAAGAAATTGACATCAAAGACATCACTCAAGCCTTTAAAATTACAAATATCAAAGTTACTTGCAACCTGGTTCCGAGGGCCAGTTTCCTAAAATAAAAAAGGCTGCCATGCTGGATTTCAACAGCCTCCTTTTGGGTCATGGGAACGAGGTTGAGTTACTTGAAGTTTAAAACCAAGCTGAGAAAAAAGATTTCAAAAATCTACAAATTTACCATCATTAATAACATACCATGTCTCTGCTTGTAGATTTAACGATTTCACTTAGGCCAATACAAACTCCCTGGCGTTCATCACTTCTTTCACTGTCAAGGCCTTTTTCAAGGATTGGGATAATCTCAGGAAGAACTCTTTCACCTAATTTGCGAACCAGGTCGCCTAGTGTTCTTCCAGCAGTCTAGAGAATTAAGAGAGAAAAATCAAGATTTTTCGAACAAAATATCAACTCTTTGATCCATTTCTTAGATGCTCGTCCTAACACGCCTAAAGGACGTTAAGAAAAACTAGACTCGAGATAAATATACATGCTTCCAATTTACTGCGACACATGATGCTTGGCATGTGTTTCCCAGAAGCGATTCAGACACATTCTACCACTCCCAGAATGCACTGTAGATGTCACGAATAAGGCAAAACTGCACAACAAGCAAATTTATACAATTTTGACAGTTTTTCACGTAGTGGAATCTATTTTGGGCCACTTGATACTTAAAACCCTCTCATCCTTTGGATAGACCATATGGTCTAAGACAATGATTCGAAATGATATTCTATCTGTAGAGGTTAAACTCATTCTGGATTTTGATTCAAAACGTGGAAAGTAGAAACCCAGATTTAAGAATCTCAGCTATATTTTAGAGGAAAATCTCCTCAACTTTGTAAAAATTGCACTAAAACAGAAAAATATGATGTCTCAAAGTGATGTGATGTCATTTATATAATTTGTGCATAGTTAATCACCTCTTCGTTGCACTATTCTGGAATTTTAAGCCCCAGAATTAGGACCCTTCACTAGGCTAAGCTAAAAACTTGATGGTTCTTATTCGCTGCTCTCTACTGTGTATACTTGACATCTACCTTTCTTGGTTTCAATACCCCCTGAAAACAGACTACTTTCGTTGGAAACTGCTATCAAATGGCAGTTACAACGGGGTGTGAAAGGCTTACGTGTACTCACCTGTCTTTTATCATACACTATACTAGCCAGGCAGCTAAGCAACAAAGTTCATATTTGCTGCTCTCTACTGTGTATACTTGACATCTACCTTTCTTGGTTTCAATACCCCCTGAAAACAGACTACTTTCGTTGGAAAATGCTATCAAATGGCAGTTACAACGGGGTGTGACGTGTACTCACCTGTCTTTTATCATACACTATACTAGCCAGGCAGCTAAGCAACAAAGTTCTTATTTGCTGCTCTCTACTGTGTATACTTTACATCTACCTTTCTTGGTTTCAATACCCCCTGAAAACAGACTACTTTCGTTGGAAACTGCTATCAAATGGCAGTTACAACGGGGTGTGACGTGTACTCACCTGTCTTTTATCATACACTATACTAGCCAGGCAGCTAAGCAACAAAGTTCTTATTTGCTGCTCTCTACTGTGTATACTTTACATCTACCTTTCTTGGTTTCAATACCCCCTGAAAACAGACTACTTTCGTTGGAAACTGCTATCAAATGGCAGTTACAACGGGGTGTGACGTGTACTCACCTGTCTTTTATCATACACTATACTAGCCAGGCAGCTAAGCAACAAAGTTCTTATTTGCTGCTCTCTACTGTGTATACTTTACATCTACCTTTCTTGGTTTCAATACCCCCTGAAAACAGACTACTTTCGTTGGAAACTGCTATCAAATGGCAGTTACAACGGGGTGTGACGTGTACTCACCTGTCTTTTATCATACACTATACTAGCCAGGCAGCTAAGCAACAAAGTTCTTATTTGCTGCTCTCTACTGTGTATACTTTACATCTACCTTTCTTGGTTTCAATACCCCCTGAAAACAGACTACTTTCGTTGGAAACTGCTATCAAATGGCAGTTACAACGGGGTGTGACGTGTACTCACCTGTCTTTTATCATACACTATACTAGCCAGGCAGCTAAGCAACAAAGT
>REGM01000081.1:682327-699927 GCA_004194415.1 Aurelia aurita | reverse complement strand
GACAAAGGGCTCTTTTCTGGAGTTACTTTCATCGACTTAAAGAAAGCCTTTGACACTGTTGACCACGATATTCTCATAGCTAAGTTGCGTCTCTATGGGGTTGAAGGCATGGAGCTTGACTGGTTCATATCATACCTAAGTAATAGGAAGCAATGCTGTAAGGTAAATGGCAACATATCCAAAATACAGGACATCAAATGTGGAGTGCCTCAGGGCTCCTGCCTTGGCCCACTTCTATTTCTGATCTATATCAATGATTTGCCGTTTGCCTTACACAGAACTAAGGTCACAATGTATGCAGATGACACCAGCATCTCCTATTCCTCGAAATCTATCTCCGACTTGAGCAATGCTATCAACTTAGATCTTCAGGATCTTAGTGCATGGCTACAGGGGAATAAATTGTCTCTTAATGTCGCAAAGACACAGAGCATGATCCTTGGTACTGCACCTAACCTCAAAAAACTAGATTACAGTGATTCAACCAACTTTCCCCTCTTTGAAATAAATGAAGAAAAGATTGAGTCTACGTGTAAGATCAAATATCTTGGGGTACAAATTGATCCATTTCTAAATTGGAAGGAACAAATCAACGTTGCAATTGGTAAGATTTCTCGAGGAATAGGAATGCTCAAGTATTCTAAGAAATATCTTTCGTTAGAAACCATACAAAGGATGTATTTCAGTATCGTAGACCCGCATTTTAGATATTGCTGCTCTGTTTGGGGATGTGCTGGTGACACTACTCTAAAAATATTGCAAAAGCTACAAAATCGGGCAGCTCGTGTTGTTACAAACAGTCCCTTCGATAAATCATCGCTGCCATTAATATCACAACTAGGATGGTTAACAATCAAAGAAATGATTGACTTTGAAACAGCCTCTATAGTGTATAAATCATTGAATGGGCTTGCACCTCCCTATATGCAGTCAATGTTTCACAAATTGTCAGATTCTTGCAATCGGAACCTACGTAATACCAGTACTGATCTCAGGATTCCACTGTGTAAGACCTCAAATGGACAACGGAGCTTTTCCTATCGAGGAGTTACTGTTTGGAACCTATTGAGCTATGAAATCAAAACTGCTCCTTCGCTAGCTACTTTCAAAATGAGATTAAAATCGTTCTTGAAAGATCAAAGAGGTTGATCTTCTAAACCAACGTTCAGCATATACATATGACTTCTGAGTCCCTTTCTTTTTATAAATGTTTCTTTTCTTTTATATAGGATATTAAAGTTGACTTATATTAGCAATGTATTAGGTTAGTTTGTTTTTAAGCAGGGCACATTGTAAATCAGTTATTTAAACTTTACTGAATGTATTTAACCCTGTTAAAATAAATCAAAATGAAAATGAAAGGAAAGGGGTCTGGCAATGCATGTCAAAAGTTACGTAGCTGTAGGTCTCGCAAGTAAAAAACGCATTTGATGTACTGCATATCAGTAAAACCTTAATTTTCAGCAGGAATAAAGAGACAAATTTTGAACAGTGAGAAAATGCTGCAACAAAATTATGAAAATGTGAATACGACATTCTTACCAGGGGATCCAAATCACGTGACTCTTCGTGCGTCATTTTTTGTTTACAATGAAGCAGCATCAACTGTAATGCCTCATTTTTACATTTTTCATCTCCTTTAACTCGACTGCCTCGTTCTCGAAGTACAGCTCGCAACAGAGGGAGGCAGAATGAAAATGCTGTCGCAGAGAATATCTTTTTTTCTGTATATGTCATCAATAACTGAACATTTCTGGTGGTGACAAATGAGTGAAGCGCCTCCACAGTGCGAATCGTTGCCTTCATTAAATCCTCTTCACACCAGTTTTCGTCAACTTCACATGCAGGTTCCTGAAGTCTGGCGGTGACGTATGCAACAATATTGCCTAAAAATGCAAAATAATATTCGATCAAGCAAAATTGTCATTTGCTATCCTAAAATAACAGTTATGAGATACAAAACTATAGGGAATTAACCATACACTGTATATGAGTATATGAGAACACTGCAAAATAAAGCTGCCACTGCATTCCAGAAAGCATATGGCAATAAATACATTCAACAATATCCAGAAAGCATTTATCAGAAACACAAGAAAATTTCAATTAAATTTTCTGAATTCCCTTACCCACCGCATTAGACAACTAATAAAAGTCGATCACCTTATTTAAACAAGCTTAGCTGATGTCTACTTTTCAGCCAGGAATAAAAAATTGTGTCCTAAGACCCACAATTTTACCTACATGTTTGAAAGGCCACCGCTCCTTGGATATCAAGACAAAAATATTGGCAAATATATTATTTAATTGTGGACATGCTCAAATACATTTTAAAATTTGCCTGCCTGAAATCGGCCATTCCGTTCTGAGATTGTCAGGAATTTTCTCGAGAAAACCCCTTCAAGAAACCTTAAAAAATCGGCTAAAATCACGAGCAAATTTTCCTAATATTTCTGGCTTACAGCCATGACGTTTATATGCTTTAGCACATGCTATCTCTTTGTGAGGATGAAAGTGCCAGGAATAATTTCATTATGCTCCTAGGGATGGTACGAAAACGTGCTTTCTCGAGAAAATCCCTCATAATTTTAAAACAGAATGGCCAATTTCAGTCATGCAACTTAAATTTTTTTTTAGCATGTGCACTATTTAATAATATATTTGCCAATATTATTGCTTTGATATCCTGTGAGCAGCGGCTAGACTTATGACGTTTCGTCCCTTGTTTCCCTGTGCTCTTTGACTTGTTGATATCGCTTCGGTCAATAGGCCCTATTGACCGAAGCGATATCAACAAGTCAAAGAGCACAGGGAAACAAGGGACGAAACGTCATAAGTCTAAGCAGCGGCCTCTCAAACGGGGCTTGCTGTTGTTTTTTGCTGTTGTTGCTGTTGTTTTTTACTCACCCAAAATTAGTTCCAAATTAAAGAGAAATATCCCAAAGAGAATTTCTGAGCGATAACATAAAACAAACGATGAATCGAGATATTAATAACTCACCGAGATGTTTGAGATCTTCTTCAAACACACAGTTCTTCAGATTCACAAACAGAGCGACAACAACAGGAGCAGCAAGGGGCGATTTCATTAATTCTATAAGAATCTTCTGAATCATTGGTACATGTTTGTCCAAATCACTCGGAATCGTTCTGATCACAATGTTAATCAAAGTTGAATATTTGATGAGGTGATTTTGGAGCTAGAAATAAATGAACAAAGGTAACGATAATTAGAGAAATGAACCATTGTCATCAAAGATGAAAAGGCTTGTAGTAGTAGGAAACTTGAAATTTGCTTCGAGAGTCAAAACCATAATAGAACATACTAAAAACTTGATCGTCAGACACGTGAAACGTGTGATTGCTCGTCTGATCGTTGTGTGAACAGTGTCTGATGAAAAAGCATCTGGTTGGTTCGATTATAGGTTCGCTTTTCAAAGCGATTTTCAAGTCAATAAAGTCTCTGATGTTGAGAATGAGTGTCTCCACCGGAAGATATGGAAACTTAAAACGCGTTTGAAAATAAATTCCTACTCGTATGGAAAGTAACCTGTTATTGGGATTCCTTCACGAATGTTTCCCTTACGAAATCAAAGTATACTCATCAGAGCCTTGAAAGTGGTTGAAGCTTCACAAATTTAATGCTTAGGAGAAACAGTCTGTAAGAAAAGGAATAATTCAATTTTCTATTACTGAACAAACGAATTTTCGTTGAACACCTTGAATTACTATTTAAGTAGGTCAGTTACGCTATCGGCTCGTTTTTCGGTGTGAAGCACACAATGTAAAGTTCTTACCTTCTTCAATCTTTCTCTGATCTCCTTCTCTCGTTTAATCTGATCATCCAGCATTTCTTGCTGTTTCTTCGTCAGCTGAACTTTTTGTTCTGGTATCCCCTTCTTCTTTTTCAATTCCTGGGGGAGAAATAATCATAAATATATGTGATTAGCCTACAAGCAGTCATCAATGATGGATGTATAAGACAGTAGAACGTTGTAGTTTCATAAGACAGATGTAGAGAAGCCAGTGGTGTTAGCAACTAATTACAGGCAATTAAACAATTGGCACAGGTCTACCCGATCGAAGGGGGGGGGGGGAGTGGACACAAATTTTCATAACAATTTCTGCTGTTTATTAAAAACTTTGTCCTTGGATCTATTAGGAAATCTAGCTATCTAGAAAACTCTAATCAACAAAGATTTACTTTAGTGCGCATGAAGGAATAATGATGTGCTGAAACAGTCTTACACCATTCCTGGCATGGAAGGTAAGATAAAGCTTCAGAGGAAAAAACTTGAAACAAACCTCTCTCAGTTCCATTTCCATCTTTTGCTCTTTGTATGAATATGCTTTTGATTCTCTTTTGATGTTCTTGTTCTCAACAGCTGATTTTGCACTGGAAATAAAAAATAACTTCGAATTATTAGGGCACATGGAATACCAACAGAAATAGTCAATTTTTAGTAAAAAAAAAATCTCTTATATAGAATAATGAGACAGCAAGGAAGCATTTTTCATTAGCTTGAGAATGCAGCTCATATTCAAACCTAAAGTGTTGCAAATCTCCAGATGGCAAAGTGTTTAAAGAGAATAACCCGAGTTAAAAGATGAGATCTCACAGGTCTATAAATAGACTATTGTATTTCATAATCTCAGCAATGGCCAAACAAAGCAAAGCCGGAGAAACAATGGCGTTTGCGATTTGCGGTCTTTTCCTTCTCCTATTTATAGACAATGCCAGTTAGCTCAGGTCATTCACTTTAATACATTTAAAGTCAAGAGATTTTCAAGACAATTGCGGGGATTTTTTGAAAGAATTAGAAAGTACTCTTTGTTCTCAAGGTGATCGAAATCTATGTTCTCTTAAACTTACCTCTTTCAGTAAATCCTTATTTCTGNCTGGTAAATTTTATGCAAGAAAATAAAAGCATGAGCCCCGTTCTCAGTAGAAACACTGAATAATGAACGAAAATGAACGAAAATTACGAGAAAAAGGCCAGAAGACGAATGAAACTTGCCTGTGTATAAACTGCAACATTCGTAACTCAATTTGAAACAAGTTATCTTTGATTAGCTCTATGAGAAATGTTCCGAGATCCGAAGCAACTTCGTGCCAAAGCTAGCAGTGTTTCTACTTAGAACGGGGGTGGTGCTTTTGTTTTCCTTCTCAAACATTACCATATTTGGACGCTCGATCCAAGCCTCTTTTCTAGCAAGTAAAAAGGTCTATTTCTTAGCTCTAAGACGGCAAAAGTACTGATCGCATTATGCTTACCTTTCTAAAATGGATTTGTCGTAAACTTCACCATCAGGCGTTTGCATAATTCCAAATTCAATTTTGGTGACTGTTCTTATTTGAGGATCATTAAAGGCCTCCATGCAGGTTTCAACAATGACAGGAAGTAGCGCGTCTGAAGCATGCTTGAGAATTGCTGACAAAGCAGATTGTTGTGCCTGAAAGTGAAGAGCTCTTTGTTATATTGAGAAGAATAGGTATAGCTACACTACAAGCTGTTGTTTCCATGAATAGAGGTTGCCCACAAAGGAGAGCCTCTGGTAGGGGCTTTGCTAAAAAATAACATCTACTACAGAATGAATTTCAAGCCGGCAAGCATACTGCATGACACCAATACAGAGCGACCTAATTCCTGTTTTGAAATAGATAATCTCGGTGACAACCCATACATGTAAAAGTCTTTGTTTCATAATTTTACGAACAAAACTTCATCGGACCTCAGCAATTCAAGAATGGGATAGAGACATCTGCTTCTAGCCAAGAATGGCTCTTGTCGGTAAATACAAAACATAAAAACAAACAGGAAGATTGCTGCTGTATCGATATTAAAATCAAATGTCTATCTATTGCAATAACTGCGACTGTTGTTCCTGAAATAACTTCTGCCATGGATTACAGTAGATCTTGGGCTACAATGACGCTGCCGAATACAAACGCTAGTTTGAAATGTACTCAAATGCTACAATAATTTTCAAGACAACACTTTTGCCGCATAAATTCATTCACAAAAAGGGCAATTTCAATTCGAGAATCAAAGCTACAATATTTACTTCTGATATTTCTTCGCCTTCTTGTGTTATTGTCAGCAACAGATCCTTGTCCTTTCTGACGAAATCACTTGCATCGATTTTCAGTGCATGTAAAATCTTTCCCCATAAATTGGCTTTACGAGCAACTAGGGAAAAAGTGATGAGATAAAACAAGTCTGGCAATGAAACAAGGGTGAAAAGCACTGAGTAAGTCGCCTGTATGGATTTGTCAAGCACAATAACGTGAAGGTGAAGGTGAAGTTGCGTTTTTTTAGTGCCAAGCGCTGGGATCGCAGAAGTAGAGAAGACCCAATTGAGTCCGCGACCCCTTGTCATGAAGCTCAAATGGTGGGCCTCTACCTGGGATCGAACCCTGTCCGCCTGACTGTTCTGGCTGCAGAGTCAGAGGATTACACCACTGCGCCACAATAACGGCATAGCTCGTCTCTGCTTTTCAGTCTTCATCAAACTGCCAAATAATAAATTTGGTTTACAATGGATGAAAACCAAGCGAAAATGTGAAAACTCCAAGGATATTTCTGTTGAAAACAGAAACAACAGTTTCCTATTCATTTGGAGACAATTGCAGTGACACTTTGAAAAGCAAGAATTGCAAAAGTAAATCATACAGAGGGTCACATTNTCGAGTCCGCGACCCCTTGTCATGAAGCTCAAATGGTGGGGCTCTACCTGGGATCGAACCCTGTCCGCCTGACTGTTCTGGCTGCAGAGTCAGAGGATTACACCACTGCGCCACAATAACGGCATAGCTCGTCTCTGCTTTTCAGTCTTCATCAAACTGCCAAATAATAAATTTGGTTTACAATGGATGAAAACCAAGCAAAAATGTGCAAACTTCAAGGATATTTCTGTTGAAAACAGAAACAACAGTTTCCTATTCATTTGGAGACAATTACAGTAACACTTTGAAAAGCAAGAATTTTAAAAGTAAATCATACATAGGGTCACATTAATTTTTTTAATATAACGAAATCATGCAAAGGGGCCAAGTACAGACAACCATAGAAAAGTAAGCAAGAAAGTAAAAATACAGAGTTAACAGAGACTCGTTATCCATAAAATGGTAGAGGCAGAAAGACCTAGCACAGACAATCTAAAGCCCTGGCCAAACGAACAAACTGCGTTTGACAAACATTTGAGAAGGCGTGCCAAGCAATATTTTCTCGTTTGGCCACGTCAGAAACATTGCTTGACAAGCAGCATTTGCTGGGCAATACAAAATCGTTTTCTGTTTATCAACCTCGTTTCCAGGGTATTCTTACGTCATACGCTAATCACGAAACCGAGTGAACACTCTGGTACACATAGCACAAATTAGCCCAAAATAAGGGCGGATTAGCAGCCATTATGGATTTGCGGTTGGTAGGGTAACGCTCATTATGTGACCTCGATTCCAAACAACAAAGTAACATTGTAAGTGGTTGTTGCTAGTAAGTTTTCGAGAAATATTTTGAGTTATCTATTGTTTTTGAATAGCCAATCAAATTGCAGAACGGCCACTTGTATCCCAGAGTAGAGGTAGAGCTCACTCTGGGGACGAGATTGTCCGTTTGTCACAATCAAAATACGTTTGTTAAGCAATGCTTTGCGACGTGGCGAAATGGAACAAAATTTTGCTTGGCATGCAAACCTCAAATGTTTGGCAAACAATGCTTGTTCGTAAGGTTATACATGAAATTTACATCAAACTATACGTACCAAAAACAGGGTGATGAGCATCAAGAATTATGCTTAAACATATGTTTGCCTTTTCTTCTTCACTTGCATCGTCGAGTGCTAATGCAATATGCCTGAAAGCGGCAATCAAGATTTTCCAGTGCACACATTTCATATTTCGTTCCTCTTTTCTGTCATTCATCATGTCGTCGGTACTTGAATCGATAGTCTGAAAACAAATATAAAGTAAAATAAATGAAAATAAAATGTACTAAAATAAAATAAGGTGAAATAAAGAAGTCTTAAATAATCTCATCAAAATCCAGGTGATAANGTTCCTCTTTTCTGTCATTCATCATGTCGTCGGTACTTGAATCGATAGTCTGAAAACAAATATAAAGTAAAATAAATGAAAATAAAATGTACTAAAATAAAATAAGGTGAAATAAAGAAGTCTTAAATAATCTCATCAAAATCCAGGTGATAAAAAGATGTCGCAGAGCAGTAGAAAAGGAATAACAATAGTATTGTGAACAAACCAGTTGAATCATCGAACTATTTTGTGATATAAATCAAAGGGTTATAAAAGTTTTGTCCTATTTCTATTGACTATCTTTCATCTATCTACTGCAGTTTTTAAAAAACTATTTAATCCTAATAATTTGCAACTTAAGAATGTTCAGAAGACTGTGAAGGATTGATTGACTGATTGATATTTTCTTGAACAACTGCTCAAGCAAAAAAAGCAAAAAAGCACACACACAAAATACAGTCCTGTGAAAATATGACTTGCAACAAACTTCAAATTGTGAAGAAATATAGTTGAGATTGGCAAAATTCATCCAAAACTGAAGTTGCCTGAAAGGCAAATAAAGTTATTAGCTTACCCGAGTCTGTAAAATCTGACTCATTGTTTTTAAGAGCATGACTTGGGTTGCAGCACTTGTTGAATGATTTGCCTGCAACACTGTTTTCATGAGAGATATGGCAGCTTTTCGTACTTCCCATGATGGATGGAGAAGAAGTAACACCAGTGCACGATACCATGGCCTGTAAACGAAAAGAAACAAGACTGTTCATCGTTTTTGCTTCCAAGGCCTAACGTAAGCCATAAAGCAAAGATTGTTCTTCTGAAATATTTCTGTTGATATTTCTTCGACTCTTTATTCGAGCCCCTTGTATCCCGTGTTAAACCTTACCCAGTCTCTTGACCAAAGTGATATCATTCAAGTCGAAGGATGCATGAAAACAAGGGACTAAGGTAATGAATCTAGATATTTCCTACGGAATGCGAGGGGGTGAATGTAGATTTACTACTACAGATATTGACACAACAAAGAGTGACTGACGATTTTGACTCGTAGATAAAGACGTCCAAAGATAGAATAGATTCAATGATAGAAGAATATTACCTTGTGTTTGCCTCGTTGAGTAGCACTGAATGATTCGCGAAGAGAATCTTCATGAAGGACATCAGTTGATCTAAGCCTGTCAATCAAAAGAGTAAACTGAAGAGTCAAACTAAGAGCAACGTTGCCGATTAAAAATGTAACGTAGAACCGACAACGTTTCTGCTTTCTTGAAAAAGAACTAAAGTTTCTACTTCATCTGCAAGTTCTTTCTGATTAAAGATATTCTCATTCATACAGCATTACTAAAAAATATCCCTTAAAATAAACAAGCAATATTAAAGCAATTAATTCATAGCCGTATGATAAATAGAGCTTCACGAGCTGACATCAAAATTGCAAATATCGCAACTCAAATGCAATCAAAATGTATCGCTCTTAGTTTTGTCTCACCTTGTTCTGTTGCAGTCGTCAGAAACTTCTCAGATGTGAAATAACAATGCTCGGCGTCAACAGCCATTGACCAGAAGGACTGTATTTTTGAGCCTATGAAACAGAATGAGGAAAAATGATGAATACGCTTGACGGAAGATGTCAACAGACAGTGGCGGACANATCCCTTAAAATAAACAAGCAATATTAAAGCAATTAATTCATAGCCGTATGATAAATAGAGCTTCACGAGCTGACATCAAAATTGCAAATATCGCAACTCAAATGCAATCAAAATGTATCGCTCTTAGTTTTGTCTCACCTTGTTCTGTTGCAGTCGTCAGAAACTTCTCAGATGTGAAATAACAATGCTCGGCGTCAACAGCCATTGACCAGAAGGACTGTATTTTTGAGCCTATGAAACAGAATGAGGAAAAATGATGAATACGCTTGACGGAAGATGTCAACAGACAGTGGCGGACACTTTGCAAAATATTGGGGGGGGGGAGAAGCTAATGTTTCAGTTGAAAGCAGTTTTTACTTCCATCGTTTTCAAACGAAATGTCTATGTGTAACTCAACGTTGGGGGGCGACTGCACCCCCTCGCACCCCCTACTGTCCGCCACTGTCAACAGAAAGTCTACGGTAAGAGCAATAAAATGTTAAATTGAAGTTTGCTTCAACATGAGACAATGAAGCCAATGTAAGATGTCTTCTGAATACGCTCAAATAAAATAAAGAATTGTAGGCTGAATATTCAGCCATGATTCACGCTCAAATATATATTGCAGTAAAATCATGAGCTATAGGACACGAAGTGTGTATCAGTGTAAATCTTTTATCAGTAGTGAGCCACCTTAACCTATTGTTTATGTGTTTTGAACATATTTCTAGTTAGCAGTGAACCGCCTTATCGCTGGTCCACAAATTTAAAATGTTAGTTGTGAGCCACCTTCTTAAGCGTAGGAGATTTACATTTAAGGTGGCTCTGCATGGCTAACTACTAAAATAAACATTGAATTTGCGGAGCCGCTATAAAGTGGCTCACTGCTTACTAAAATTAAGTTCAAGACACATACTCATCGAGACTACACTACTACCAAACTGATACGGCAGGTAAACGATAGTTATAACTACGATGATGTATTAAGTACATGGAGAATTTGCAAACAAAAACAGATGCGCGCTAAGGATCCCGGTCTCAGTCATGGGTCTTTAAGGCCCTATCGCTCATGGTAAAAGCAACATTAAAATCGAACAAAATACACCGTTCTGCCACTGTTCAAGTTTATTTGAAATTTGAATCGTAAGTATCAAAACGAGTTAGAATATGTTCAAACAGAAAGGGCACATTTCCCTCCTGGAGGCGCATTTAATATTTGTTGGGCCTAAATGCACGTTGTTTTGGAGTTGGAGCGAAACTGGCAATTTCGATTAGGATTCGAGAGCAGGTCGACGCAAACGAATGACAACCATGGTTTTAACATTAGATAAAGAATACTTTAAAGCCAACAAAGGACTGAAGGTATGTTAACTAATACTGTATTAGGCTTTAGACTTAATACTGTAGTGGAGTAGGCTTTTTAGGCCTACACATTTCTATCTTCATATTGCCCTTGGTTACACACTACTAAAACCGATCAAGCTATGAAATGTTGACATTCTAGAAATGACTACGTTCATGCCACTTACTGTTTGTTGCTTCGTCAAGGGTTGCAATGTTGGCAATCAAATTAGCTGCACTTAGCGATTCAGTAACCACTGGAGCCAAATGACCTTGGCTTTTCACTTTCTCGAAATACTGCAAGATATAGAAGCATGTGTAAGAACACAAACAAATAACATTTGAAAGTGGTAAAAGCTAGTTTGCAGTTAAAATACAACGGTTTATGACAAATATAACCAATATTAAGGGTAGTACGGGTGAAAACTGGATTTCGCAATCAAACTTGCAATTTTACAGTATACTTCAATGTTGGGTAGCTAGCAAGCACAAATTAACAACTACTTGAGGCCCTTGCTTATCCAATACGCATCTCTTGAAATAATAGACTCTTTTCACAATGACGTCAGTTCTTTTGAAATACATCCTTCCCTTCAATATGACGTGGAGCTAAATCTCAAAAGCGTGCATTGCTCTCCGCAACGCATGGAATAGCTTTGTACGTGTATTTACATCAAAATAGGTATGGTGTAGATTTCTTGCTGTGCCGGGGGGGTTCATCGTCGCCTCGAACTGAATTGTGAAAATGGTCTATTGGTCACATTGCCATAAATAATGTCAAGTTTGGTACCATAGACAAATTTTAGCGATATTCTCAACAGCTGAGTTTTATTTACCCACATGATACCTTAGATGTTAACGGATGACTTACTTGCATCAAAATGTCAAGCAGAGGCATCGCTTCATGTAATGTATTCCCTGTTAATAGAAAGGTATCATCTACTCAATCAATCCATCAAATACACATCCTGAAAATATCACTACATGGTGGAAGGAGGCACAGATGTACTATCTTGTGTTGTTTTTGGATTCGAATAACCCATACATTGCGTTCATAAAACAATACAAACTAATGACAATCCCTTCTAATGTTTCATCTAGAATTCGGGTCTTCCAAAATTGGAAAGTAGCTTGAACGAATGATCAGGAGAAAAACAAGAGAAGCTCTCTTATTCATGCACGAGTGCAAGGACACTATTATAGTAGATTAATTGTATCCAACTTACTACGAGCAAATATGGCTGAGAAAGGCTGTCAATGCGAAAGAAGAGAGCTTTATGGCATTTCAAGGTAGGCAAAGAATCTAATTTAATACAATTAATCTACTATAATAGTGTCCTGATTTATGTGGCTGTTTTGACGATACGAAGTTGGATACATTTTCCTGTGTTTTCATCAACCTTTTTGTCATTTTATATTCCAATTTCATAATTCATACAGACGACATGTCACGTGACTTGATCAATTCGCGCTCGAAAATCAGACTTTGGGTAAATGAAGCCTTTACAAAGTATAGCGTCGCACTGGGATTTCGAGACTGTCTCGTTTATTTATCGCAATAAATAAATTCAAAAGGGTTGGAAGCTGTTAAAACTATTCAAAAACTTTAGCAGATAGATAGGCGAATGTCTAAAAGGAAGGTTGACTTTGAAGAAGCGACGAGCAACTCACAGCGGACAGAGTTTGTGGTGCTAACTACGAAATTATCGACGCAAAGGCAAGTTTTTCACAGCTTTCCTGGCCTAAATTTTTGTTTTGCTTTAAAAACAGCATGTTCTTGTGTCTATTTCATAGATTTAGGTCTGACTGACAATTGCTACCTATCCTTTCACTACTCACTATCGCGAGGTAGAATAGAGGAGCAATTTTATACAACTTTTTGCAAATTTCCTACAGATTCCTCTAGAAATTTTCTGAACATTTACCCCAAAACAAGATGGCGTCGTGTTTTCAACGCTGCTGTGACGTCATGCCGTCTGTATCAATAAATCAAATCTAATCAATCAATTTCTTAGGCCTTAAGATTGCTAATGCATTTTCCAGTTTTTCTGCACACTGAAGGAAAATTTAAAACCTACGTCGATAAATAAATTCACATGGTTTTCGTATTAGGATCAACTAAACAACAGGACCCTTTTCTGAGGCATCGGATACAGCTTAGGCCCTTGCCAAATTCTCGTATCATGATTTTATAGTTTTTATCTATTAAGCAAACAATGTCTTTAGGACCTTCAAGCTTACCTGAATACATGGCAGCAGCCACTTGAAGATACATTCCCCTCACAACAGGAGTGGCATTCTTGGCACCTAATCCGCGCTGAAAAAAAGATATATAGAAAATTGAAGAAACAAATCAAATAATGACTTGAAGATGACACAATCACGGTGGACACTAAATGTCATAACCTATTTGGTGTTGTTGTTGTATGTCATACGGTAAGGGTTAGGGTTAGTTTCAGAAAAGCGTTTTTAGGGTTAGTTAGGTTAAGTTAGGGTTAGTTAGGGTAAGATAGGGTAAGTTAGGGTTAGTTAGGGTTAGTTAGGGTAAGTTAGGGTCAGTTAGGGTAAGTTAGGAACCGTATGACATACAACAACAACACCAAATAGGTTATGACATTTAGTGTCCACCCACAATCACATTCGAAGGTTAAACAAATCTTTTTGAATAAGCAGTCTTGTGTATGCTGCATTGTTGTTGTTGTTGTCAACTTATTTTAATTCGAACATTGCATTCTTAATCTGGTAGTACCGGAAAATAATGATTACACTGTTCTTATCAGTTTACATTTTGTGCTCCGTCCCATGGTATAATAGTGAGTAGTTCCATTTCTACCCGGCCAATTTCCATTTCTATAAGCTTTTGGTTATTGTGTACGATCTTCCTCACCTTGAGAATTTCTGGAAAATTTGCAGGTGCTTCTTTTGTGATGTGACTTGCCCATATTTTCAGCATCTTCAATGCCTCACAGAGTGTCCCCTCGTGACCTGAAATTAATCGGTAGCGGAAAAGGAAACATTAAAAATCGTGACTGATGTCATTGTTGCGAGTTTAAGGGACGGACGTTATGAAACTTGTGAGCTCCAATAATAATTTGATTCGAAATATCAGAAACAATAATGCACCTCTGAATTTCTTACACATTTAAAAGTTGTTTCCCGATCTCAACACAACAAAAGAAAACTCTAGGTTCACACTGATTAAATGCTGCGACTCTCATCAAAATTTCATCTTCTACCAAAAATCCTAGATCAGAAATTCATAAAAATCTTATCGCCAAGCAGAAATCAATATTTCGAAATATTGAACTAAAGTCTTAAAATACCTTCTTGTTCTAAATATTTGATGATTTTATTGTAGAGCTGAAGTGCCAATTTTTCTTGATTCGCTTTACCACTGACAGCATTCTTGTTTACTGCTACGAGCGCTGGAACGAAACAAAAAACAGATACTATTTTGCATCTGATTTTCTCTAAATAAACATCTTGTATTTATCCATAAAGGAAGGCTTTGTTCGTTATCTGGTCTGTCCCTCGCTGCCTTGTTTCATGTTCCCCTGCTTCCATGCCTACAATCCAGTGGCGGACACTTCGCCCCCCACCAAATATTGAGGGGGGCGAAGCTATTGTTTCGGGTAAAAAACACTGTTTATTTCTATTGTTTTTAAAAAAAGGTCATTGTTCTTCTCAACATTGGGGGCGACCGCACCCCCTGGCCCCCCCTAGTGTCCGCCACTGCTACGATCTTCGGCATAGTCAAAACCCTTTCCATCTCTCTATTGTAATATTTTAATCTTTTATATTTTGTTGAAATTCGCAAAATAGACTTTTCAGCTATTTTACAAGTTAGTCTGGATCGAGCGATATTTTTGTATATTTCTATTCAAAAGGTTTGATTTAATGGCGTTGGATCTTCAATCGATATTGTGCACATTCAAAAATTCGTCAGATTTCTGAAAAATGTATAACAACATCGCTTGATCGAGCCACTTTGGTAGAATAGCTAAATGGTCTATTGCAGCTCAGTAGGNACGGGATCAACTGACAGATTTAGGAAACAAAATATCACGACGTAAAGGTGTTCAAAACAATCATATAAAAATCGGCATATTACTGATAAACGTAATCTGTTTTTAATTTTCTTTCTTATAGAGACGAATTCAACTACAGCCCTAAATTCCACGTACCTGAAAGAGACTTTCCGATATCTTCAGCATACTGTGATAGATCGATTGACAGATGCGAAAACAAGTCACTCACGGCTGTTGGAAAGATTAGAAATTGATTAGCAGAACTATTGATTGATTAGTTTAATGATTTATTGACTACTAGATTGATTCATCGATTCATCTATTCAGTCATGCATACACTTCTAAACGGTCTAGAGAGGATGGTTCATATCATGTACCTCCGGCGGCAGACTCTTTACCAAGCCTGTCGCATTCGGACCCTAGCCACGTGATGAACGAGGAAGCAATTAAAAAGATAAACTAGACCAGCCTTATGAAAAAATGAAAGAAATTGGCAAATTTACCGTGAAGGATAGCTTCAGGGTTTCTGAGCATCGCTTTCTGTGTTGCTGGCAGAACAAATGTTTTGAACTCATCATGGTTGACATGTTTTAGGAGATAACGAATACCATTCTGAAAGCAAGGGAAAAAAAGGAGATTACGAGACAGGAAATACTAATTTTAATTTGAGCAAACTTCTTTGTAGTTAGAAAGTATTTTGACACGAAAATAGTCATAGGTGCTTGATTCCTTGTTGGTAAAGAATGCAGATTTGCAGATGTTTGGAGATAATTGCACTGTAAGGACAGAGATTTGAAATTATTGGTTGCATGAAATTCGAGCCTATTATCATACAGGGTGTCACAAGTACGATGAAACTGTGTCGACATATATATCAAGCAAGATATATGTTTTATCAGAGGCCCCGTTCTATGAAAGCCTCCAATGTTTCTGTGTTTGATTGTTTTGCTTTCATAAGAGTTTTGAATCCTGCCTTGGGGCAATGCCTTATATAAGAAAGAGATCGTACTAGATTTCTTAATTTCAGTATGTTGCTCTTTCTATGAATTCACACAAAGAATTTTCACTAACCATGAATTCAAGTTGTGGTGCAGCTTTGCAGTTAACGAGAAGCTTCAAATATGTTTCTAGCAGTCCCTTCTGCAAAGGAAACGACAATGAACTGATTGCATGTAATTAATAAATGTAAATCTCTGTGATAAAAAACTAAAACGCCAGGATTAAAAAACACTAAACGTATCGGGCATAACCCTTCATCAGTAGTCAAAGGTCATTCTCAAGATTATATTACATGTAATTTATAAGGCTATAATTATACCGGGTGAGTCAGAAAAAACGTGGGGTGTTTGTCAATTTTTATTGATGCAGTATAATTTGTAGATTCTTTTCTTTAAAGTTCATTGCATAGAAGAACAGCTAACTTAGATATGAAAATTTGTTTGGTCGAAATCGGTTCTTCCTTTCCAAAATTACAAGCGATTTTAATAAAATGATGTTTCTCAAGATTGCTAAAATAGGCCTTCGATTAGATTCAAATTCATGCACGTGTGACCCTCTAAACCATGACAATAATATTGTTTCTCCATCAAAAACTTGAAACAAGGCATGTATTGTGTTAGAGCACAAAAAGAAAAACTAATGTTGCTTATGTTGTATCCCTAGGGGACTAGTCATTCAATTGTCATTGTTAGCAAGCTGAAAGTTCTTTTACTAGCGATACTTTTCGCCAAAATGGCTATATCACAAAATCGCAAATAGCTAAGGGAAAACATGACCGATTTTAACAAACTAAATTTCTATAACTAATTCAATCTTTCTTCTGCAATATAAAAGTTCAGCACTCCCGATTTGACTTGTTTTTCACCAATATATGGGTTGCTAAACGCCCCACGTTTTTTCTGACTCACCCGGCATACAACTATAAATATCTATGCAGAGGAAACAAGAAAAAATGTTGTCCTCTTCAGGAATTATGATGCTGTTTGTTTCGAACAAATGGCTAATTAAAAATTTAATGATAAACAAGAAATTTCATAACAAGAAGAATAACAAATAAATCCAGAACAGAATAGGAGGGGATAGGAGCAAAAGTTATATATTCTTAATTACCAACCTTGCAACTATCAAGTTTGTTGATTTCTTTGGCTTCTGACAGATATCGTATGCACACACTAGCAGAGCAAAGAGCTTCAAGCTTGAAAGAGAAGATAAATATAAAAACAGTTATGCTTCATGCTTGCACAATCTCAATAACAAGAAATAGATGCACTAACACCAAGAGAATTTGCTCAGGAAACTCAGTAAAATTTCAACAGCATTACTAAAAGGAATTCTTTGAGCTTTTCTTCTCTCCTCTCCTGGAATTTTCTCATTCACCTTTAGTACACCTCCGCTTTCTTCCTACAGCTAGTGAAACTTTTCCTTGCAAATTTTTCCTCAGCTCCAATTGCAAGTTGCAAACCTTCCCAAGTAGATCTCATTTCACAAGGTCCTATGCAAGAATGATTCTGAGGGTTTCTTCTCTATATATATATATATCTACAGGACCGTCGAGAGGGGGGGGGG
>REGM01000081.1:632115-672169 GCA_004194415.1 Aurelia aurita | reverse complement strand
TTTTTCATGGAACGGGTTTGCGAAAGAAAAGTGTCGAAAGTGTACACTTTCCAGCATGCCCACATCGTTAGGTATCTCCAATGATATCCTCATTTTCATTTCATTCATTTTATATTATTTAACCACGGTAGCCCCGTCAGTCCTGTGGAGACTGCTTTACAGGGGGCCGTGCAAAAAGACTACAAAGTAAAAACCTAATTTACAAATGTTGCTAACTTAAGTTAAATAGCAATAAAAAAACTAAAAATGTCCATAACAGAATCATACGAAATTAAACAAAAGAAAAGTGAAATCAAACCCTCTGCAATGGCTCGTTTAACCTTTTTTGAAGGTAGGAAGAGAGCGTGCATGTTTGACATCCAAGCTTAATTTGTTCCAAAGCTTAGGTCCACGAAATGAAATAGATTTCTGCCCATTTGACGTTTTGAAAAGTGGAACACGCAAGTCGGTTTCGGTGTTTCTCAGCCTCAGTGTATTTTGGGCTGAGTTCTTTATAAACAGCCTTGGACAGATATTCCGGAGCAAGACCATTTGTTGACTTGTACATTATAGTCGCTGTTTCATTTTGAATAATGTTAGAAATTGTTGGCCATTTCAGCCTCTTAATCAGACTAGCTGCTGAAACATCATAGCTGCTATTTGTAACAATTCTGGCAGCAGGATTTTGCAACTTTTGGAGGGTCTCAATTTGAATTTTCCCACAACATCCCCACACTGAGCAACAATAGCGAAAATGGGGCTCCACAATTCCTCTGTACATTTTAATTAGCGTTTCCCTTGGGAGAAATTTCTTTGCATACTTAAAAAAACCTAAGGCTCGAGAGACTTCACTGGGTATCTCGAGAGATATCACTGGGTATCTCCTCCCAACGACAGCAACTGCTATCATAACTGAGGCAACGCAAAGGGAACAACATGGAACAAAAATCAACAATTTGTTTCTTGGCAAACATGCGTTGAATGTCTGCACTTCAACTATACCTTAATGTCTTGCATCTTTATACGTTGTTTTGGATCTTTTGCTAGCAGCCTCGATATCAAATCTTGCAACTGAGGATCGACCACTGGCCTAAAACAAAAAGCAAGCTGTGAGTGTATTGGTAAGAGAAACAGGATCTCCAATTCTAGCAACGCTTTGTTCCTTGCATTGATGTCCGCAAGAAAATACATCGATAAGAACGAAGCAGCTCTAAATTGTTATGTTCTGTTTATGTTGATTTTCCTGAGTCAAAAAAATCTGACCTTCATAACAAAGTAGAATTCGGCTAGTGTAAAGAGAATAGAATTGTAGTTGCAGGAACAATCACCCCACTTGAAAGATGCGCACACTAGAAATCAAATGATGCATATATAGCAAATAGCCTGGTAAGGATGCGCATAAATCTTTGACAAAGCAGCTATACTTACTGTCGAGCAAGCAAGAAGGAGAAATACTAAAGTCTGTCTCAAATCAGATAACACGGGAAATTTGCGATCACGCAAAATTACTCATGCAAAACATTTCAATCGTTGTTATTCGCGTGCATTTTGACGTGACATCTAATTTGAAATATACTGGAAATATAGATACTTACTCATCAGGAAACACGAATCTGAAACAAAGAAAAAGAGGAAATTTAAGTTTGCAGAAGGTCACTTTGCTCGAAAGAATAAATCCTACTATAAAATTATTATGGAGTACAAGCTATGGATATTTTTTACAAACTTTGAGGGAAGTCAAGCAAGTCAAGCAATTTAAAATCTTAATGTAACTGACTGTCGATGAAACAAGATGCATTACTCACATAAACATAAAAACGGGCTGTTGAAAATACTTACGGATCATTCTTTATCTTTTCGTAAAGACTCAGCATGTCTGTGTCATAAAATGGGCACTGAAATGTACAGAAATGAAATTTAATCGTTCAAATCTGGTCTCTCTGTGAAACCAGAGCAAAGGATAGAGAGTTTCATGTTCAAATGTTTGCAGGAATTGAGCTAACGACAAAAAAACGGTTGGTTTTTCAACAATATTAACAAATTTAGTCAAGAAGTGAAAAGAATTCTTAAAAGAGAACTGTTTAGCGTCAAATAGAAGTAGTCGCTTAAGATTTCCAAATCAAGATTATTCTAAAGTCCTCCGCATACCTCCGCAAGAAAAATAGAATATGTTGACAAAGAGATGGCAGGAGAAACTCATTTATTTACCTGTCCGTAAATGAATGAGAATAAAGTGACTCCCATTGCCCAGATATCAGCTCCCTTGCCACTGAATTTTGCACGACCACCTAGAAAGGCAAAATAAAAAATTAATGAAAAAGTATTTGCCAAAAAGCTATAATTAGATCTTTCGATATATTTCTGTAATGACAATGATTTTATGAGTGGTATGAGCTTTATGGCTAAAAAAGTATTCTCCATGTGTAGTTTTTTGGAGGACTATACATTCGGATAAAAAATTTAGCGAATAGTTATAGATTCCGCAAACTTGTTTGAAGGTTTACCTGCTGTTGCCTCGGGAGCTTGAAAAGCCGGAGAACCAGCAAATCTGTTCAGCATATCGTCTTCTCCTTCAAAGATATCGGAAACGCCAAAATCTGCAATCTATAAAAACAATAAAATACATGAGCTATTTGGTGGAAGTGACACTTGGGGCTGTAATAGCTAACATTAAAAAAGGACTTTCTCTCCCTAATGCAGGCAAATAGCAGCAGATACATTGCAAATGAAGATATTTTATATAAGTTTGAACTCCGTAGAATTAGCCAGTGCAATCAAATTTTTTACGCCAAAAATGATTTTGGAGAAACAGCTAGATTTTGAGAAACAACTTTCAGAAGTTTTTAGCTTGAAAACACGAAAGACCACTGCAGGCTATAGAAATTTTATGACGCGCGCCCTTTATTTACTAAAATCTTGCACAGCCCCTTTAACAGAATTGAACCGCTTGGAAAGTCCATAACTGGAGATTGGTGCTCTGAAATGAACGAAACTAGGGTTCGTGTCAAAAGAGAGAACTTCAACAATTACCACGGCTTTTACATTTGGAATCTCTGGATTTACAATATATCCTGGCCAGCAAAATATCAACCCTTCCACCCCTGGATAAGCCAAATCGACCACGGCAAAATAATAATATGACATCTTTCAAATATATTATCTGGCTTCTCATATCACTGTTATTGAATGGTGCCGTGCTATGGATGTGAAAGGGTTCAATTCAATTCAATTTTATTCGATTTAATTTTATTCGATTCAATTCAATTCAGCACTCACAGTACGTAGAAGCAGACTATGAGCAATATATCAACCGAAAGACAGCATCTAAATAGGAAAATTCTTTGAAATCGCTAATATTTACCTTTATATGATCATCTGTGTCGAGCAGGAGATTTGTTGGTTTTATGTCCCTGTGTATAATCTTCGTGTGATGCACTGAAAGTAAGATAAATCCATAACAACTAATAGCAAACCTTTATATAAACAGAGTCTCAACTTTACTTTTAGACATTCAACGTGATTCCTTGTATTCGTTCACTGTTTTTCATTCAATTCAATGCGGAAAACTGAGACATATATTTTACTTGCTCGGGAAGCATAAATTTTAAAGAAAAACTTCTTGGTTCCCTGTGTTTGATCCTGTAGAACTGTTCGCGATGACAAATAAGTTTTGAAAAACAGTGTTTGAGATTTTTCAAAATAAAAGGATCTTCTGCGATTTTGGCTCTCCAGATACAAGCAATGTTCCGTAAATGTTAAATCGCAGAATTCCTTAAAACAGGCATAAAGTCCGGAACAAAGATATTGACAAAATAGCCCCTCAGCTAACACAACAGACGATTGCGTTAAATATGGCGTCAAGGAATTTCTTACCATGTAATTTCTTCTGCGTCTGAATGACGATTGGTCGATTTATCATAGAACGCAAAGGATCATGGCAAAGAATCCCCTGATGCCATTGTTAGCGCAATCGTATATTGAATTTCGTCCGGACGTCTTATTCCTAAACATCTTTTTGTGTAGAGAAAGAGCCTGACCTGCTCCATAGTTCTATTCACTTGGAACTTCTAAGTGGTAAAAAATATTGCAGTATTTAGCGAATTAAACTCTGTCTCAAATTAGATGTCACGTGAAGATGTCCGCGAATAAAAATAATGGAAGAGTTTTGCATGAGCAATTTTGCGTTATCGCAAATCTCACCAAATCTGATTTGAGATAGACTTTAGTGCTTTAACAAAATAATAGTGACTACTCACAATATTCCAAACCAAGCACCATATCTCTAAAATACCGCCGTGCTTGGGCCTCATTCATTGGGTTATCCGTTGGAATTTCTTGTGCAGGTCTGCAAAACAAAAAACAAACCTTAGTTTGAAAATAAAATATACTAAAACTAGCAATTTGTAAACACTGTGAGAAAAGGTTCAAGGACGATATTTCGTGAGAGGCAGTGTCCAGTGGCTAAATGATAAGTTGCAATAATGCTTCAGTCTCCAGTCTAGTGTCTCTCAGGGGAGAGCATTGGATGCAGCTATGAAAAATAAAGATCTTAACTCTATTGATCTCCCTATTCTGTATAATGTTCATTGGGTCGATTGTCTTCGTATGCATCAGTGAGGTTGCTTTGAGTTTTTTTATATACACCTTCAATAATTTTCATTCGATTCTTTTTGTGGAATTGGCAGGTTAAAGACAAATGACGGAGATATAAGGCGACTTAAATCAGGGGCCTCGGCAATCCAAATATAGCCTATTGTATTCCATTGTATTAGATGAACTCGAGAGATTATCAAATGTACTGGACAATGAAGGCACTCAGACATCTTTTGTTCTATTTTTAAACTAGGCGCTATATATCCGTCATTTGTCTTTAATGAACATAAATAAAAATAACTTGAACATTTTAGAACTATCATATGCTTGTACTTTCTTTGCTCTTACTACAAATTATGATACCGGATGAGACAGAAAAATTTATCCACTCTTTGAACAATCGTACAACAAAAACTATAATACCGATTTGAAAAATTACAACTCCGTTGCCTGACTGAGGGTTTTACTTCATTTTGAGAATTCGTTTATAATTTACAATGCATCATCTTAATCTCAAAAGAATAATTCCCGAAAACTAGCTTCCGTTGGCTTTTCCTAAAATTATAAGTGATTGGCTCAATTTGATCCATGTTTCGACGATTAAAATGGTAAAATAATGTTTTCAGGTCGGGCATTGCTTTCTAATGATACGGAAACTGTTGAAATGTAATTATGTTTTCTCATCAATGCTAGGCATAAAAAGTATCATCTATATGATAGTGAACAGGCCATTTTTAGCTGGTTTTGGGCAGGTCAAGAAAAAATGAGTTTTGGCTAATTCCTAATTTTAGAAGGAAACAATGCACAAAATATTATGAGAAATATCTTTAAAATTAAGTTGAAGCCTCAGTGAGAGGGTGGAATTAAAATGTTACAAATTGGTTGCATGGATTTTCCTCTACAATTTTTCAAAGAGTGGATCCATTTTTCTGATTCATCCGGTCGTTGACGGCTGTTTGATTAAAGTTAAAGCAACTCACCCTCCATCCATCAACTCGAAAACTGCAAAAAAAATAGAAGAATCAAAATACTGAATGTTCTTGGTAGCTTCATGTTGCCAATGCTATCTTTACAGTACTTTTTCACTTTTCCTTTTTTAACAAGAGAAAATATAAAAAATTGCATTCAGTGGAAATCCGAGTTCAAAGAAATATCCATAGTAAACTATCAAGCATGCATTGATGAAATTATTATGCAATCAAAAATAATAGTTGTTTTTAATTAAATAATTTCGAAATGAAATTGGGTCAATGATATGATGTAGGTAAACTTGTATAAGAGAATATAGCTACAATTGAATCATAGATTACAATAATAGACGTCAACAACACTTACCCATATAAACATTGTCAATTTCAGGATCATCGATCACCTGAAACAAAATAAATGTGTTCATTGCTCAGTTTCTTTTGCGAGAAATTAGAGTCGAAACTTACATCCAATAGATGAGTGCGCTAAAGATGGCGACAGGGAATTTTTTACCATGATTCTTTGCATTCCATGATAAATCGACCAATCAATTCAATCACAATTCTTTAATCGACCAATCAATTCAATCACAATTCTTTAATCGACCAATCAATTCAATCACAATTCTTTAATCGACCAATCAATCCAATCACAATTCTTTAATCGACCAATCCATTCAATCACAATTTTTTAATCGACCAATCAATTCAATCACAATTCTTTAATCGACCAATCAATTCAATCACAATTCTTTAATCGACCAATCAATTCGATCACAATTCTTTAATCGACCAATCCATTCAATCACAATTCTTTAACACGCAAAGGATCATGGTAAAGAATTCCCTGACGCCGTCTTCAGCGCAATTGTCTATTGGATAAACATAGCGGTACCATGAATTTTCTTGTTGAATTCTTATTCCTTAATCGATTTTGCACCAAGTTAAATTACTATCATTCATTTCAAGAGTGCAAATAAGCAGCGTATTCTCGCAAATCAATTTCCTCTGGCAACTTAGCCAAAACCAAGAGAACTTTACATTTTTTGAAAGAATTCATGGAAAATTTTGAAAACATTAAAACATTAAAATAATTGTAAATCCTAAATGAATAGAGGAAAAATGATACAATCTTCAAGAAAACCATAGTTTATGAAGGTTTACAATATGGTGGCAAGCAGAAATCTGTCGCTCTTCTGGTTTAGGATTTAGAAATTGGATGACGTCACAGCCTCAAATATAATAAATGCGACCATTTTGAAAATAATCAAGATATCAAAATTTTTCGACGGCAGATTTACAGCAAAGTACCCAACTTCCTTTCAAGTCATTTAATTCAAAGGAAAATTTAAAAGAATTTAACAGTCACTTTTTTAAAGATTTGAGCCCTATGCAGCCGAAACCAAGAGATGATTTTGCTTCAAATCTGCTGATATTACAATACTTTAAAATCCTCCCCAAAAAGAATTTGATGCATTTCGTAACTCTTAGATATAAACTACTGTGATCTACTATGTGCTACCTGTTCTAGAAGCAAGGCATACAATGAAACAGATTAAACTCACCTCAACAAGCTTCACAATATTTGGATGATCAACTTTCTTCAATATTGCAATCTCCCTGTGCAACACGTCTAGTGGATTTGCTCTCGATTTTCTTGGATGGCGAGCTAGGAAGTAATATCAAACCCGTCTTATAAATACTCTCAACAAACCTGCTTTGTGACACCACACAGCATTGGTTGGTGCAAAAGGCTATGAGACAAGACGGAAGACAAAGGTGCTTACACAGTACTTGCACGATTTCTTATGTTTTATATTTTGATGTATGGTTAGCCAAAACGTTAAGAAAAAACAGAACATTGTTTGAGACACACTCGGAAATTCATACTAAGAAATAATTGTTTTATATTTTAGAGAAGACAAGGGATAATAATCTTTATATCAAAGCAACGCTTGTTTCCTTAGCTATTGGAAGGAGTTTGAGTTGAAAACAACAGGAGTCACTCATCACAGGAAACATTGAATCAGAATGTGCGGTAGAAAATTCCCCTTTCGAGGTAAAGTAAAACATACCCATAAGTCCATTCTTCCTAATCAGCCTCTTCTTTGAAATCACTTTCATTGCCTTAATGAAAGATAGAATAAAATATTAAATCATTTTCTGGCAAGAAATTCGAAATGTTGATAAAAAAATTCGTTAATACAATCTACAGAGTTCTCATTAACATAAAGTCAATACATGTCTACCGGGTGTCCCAAAAAAAAGTTTGAAAAATCACAAAAATCTCCTTACATGGCCAACCTTTAAATTTCTTTTTTGGCAAGTAGGTCAAAGACCAAATAATTTTCTCAGGTATAGCTAAACTTGTGATTGGTTTTAAAATTAGCAAATGTAGGTCCTTTTAGTGCTGCCTGGATTTGAAGCATACTGCAAAAGCACTGATAATTACCATATTAAATTCTTTTTGTATATTAAGATTCTAGGTTGGTCATAAATGTCAGAAAGAAAAGCAAAATATCATTGTAGACCTGAAAGATAAGGAAAAATCTCAAAGTAATGGCTCTTGGGCAAGATTTACGATGTTGCTTAAAGAGTATAGCTCAGAATAAGGTTTTTCAACGTGTCATTTTATACCCTTTCAGCAACGAAAATAAACATTCTATCATCTCTAAATATATTTGGATCATTGACAAAACGACAAAATGGACAATTTTTTTGGTGATTTTTTAAACGGAAGTACTTTTTTGGGACACAGGTAGATGAGAAAATATGACAGCTTCTTAAAATGAAACAAAACTTAAAGTAAACATATTTCAAACGCAAAAAAAAACTTTCTGACAAATTCCGTAACAATGTTTTCATGTTTTATGCTTTTCTTCTATGAAACAAGCAACTAGATAACTCAAAGAATTAAAATTTTGAACTTACATATTCTTCATCATTCTTGAGTGATCGACATTTGTAAACTGTCGCAAATGAACCCTACCAAAAATAAAGGACAAAAATGTCAACAATTTTCTCTGAAGAACAAGGAGGCTAAAAAGAGGTTTTACAGATAACATTGTTGGAACTAAAGCCTGAAGCTTGATTTTTTAAAAGATACGTGCAACAAAAACTCTTGGCCGGCTGTTGGCTTGCGTCTTCCTGCCAACGGCAGCCAATCATTGAAAATCTACAAAACTAAATCTCCACAAATAACAATGCTGCAACTAAGTTTCCGAGCGTAACGTGTGAAGGTTTACAGCTAAAATTTGAGGAATAAAATAACTTCTTACCCGGCCAATTTCTTGCTGTATCTGATAATGGTTGATCTGGTCGTCCTGCATGATAAAAAGACAAGAAATAGTCAAATGCTCCTTTTAAGGTCTCTTCTATCATCAACAAATTTGCGCTAATCAGTATCAGCAAATGCTTTGAGAGAAACCCGAAGTAAACATCTGCAGATTCCAGACAGCCAATCTTCTGCTTTTAAGACCTGTGAAGTCAACATCTGCTGGCTGACGTTATATCTTTCTTAAATCAGAGCCTATTGAGATTCATGGCAGGAGACTTTCATCTGTCAATTAAATCTGAACAATAGCTCTGAGATAGCGATGTGAATAGACGGTCCTAGTTTTATCGAATCAATCATTTTGTCCATTAGCCTTCCAAGACACAAACAAAGATATCACTTCAGATAAGTAAGATTGACACAGGAGGTGTCGTTATAGCTGTGATTGTATTGAAATGCTAAATTTCGTCAGCAAATTGTCTCGCACTAAAGTCAAGTTTGCGGCAGTATCAAGAGCTTAGCTCGCTCTCAAATCAGCATAGTTTCTGAATATAATGATCTGAAACCGTTGACAAGCCATGAAAACCTACAAGATCATGCGACCGGACGGTCGCAGGAAATTGTCCCATCATAATTTCTTGCAGGAAATTTTTCAAAATACGATGAGATCGATAAAGAACTGAACTTTCTCTCATGCCTTGGGTCCCAACTTCATCCACGTCCAATATTTGATGAATGCTATGGCCAGTTGAAAGGAAGTTAAAATAAGGCGAGTGTAAAAGCAATCGTTGGAATGTATCACTAATTCGTTGCCCAAATAATCCTTAGCTCTACATCCCAGTGCATCCAGGGTGGTGTTTTGGAAGGTGATGAGCGTTGGGTGCAGCAAGCTTTCCCATGGTAGGGGTATGTTTTCATTTCTTCTTGCAGTAAATGATTTTTGCCCGGTCGCAGGAAGGAAAATATTTTTTCATGCCCTGACCGTTGAATACGATTTCGAAGAGTATACCATGAGAGTCTGTTTCAAAAGTCCAGATACTTTGCCTATTAATAGTCCTCGCTCGCAATCACGAAGCAAACCTATCACAAATTAGGCATCAATCGAAACGTCCTGAAGAGCGGAATTTGAATTTTAAAAGACCTTCAAGTTTTGAGCTCAGTAAAGGGGTTTTATCCCCAAGATGTCACTTTAACCTGCACATTAACTGGCTGCATATTTCTGGATTTTAATCTTGATATAAAAACAGCGTTCGTTTCCTTAGCTATTGAAAGGTATTTGAGTGTAGGGATTAAAGGGGCCTTTCCAACTGGCATACTTTGTGAATACATCCTTCTGTGGTCTCTTTGTTGTCGCCATTTCAATGGTCCACTAAAATGGCCGACAACAAAGAGATGGCATGTGCAAGGCATGCCGGTTGCAAAGGCCCCTTTAATCATTAGGAATCATTGAGTTGAATTGAGTTGAATTAAGCTCATTGAGTTGAATTGACACAAGACGACAAACAATGTAGTTGAAACAATCTTGCCAATCTCGATTCTGCTAAAATATAAAGCTCCGACGCATAAGCGTTGTAGCAATCCACCTTTTCAAGATAAGAGCGCCAAAACAGAAGTTGTTTATTGCTTGACGTTTTGTATTCTTGTTCTGCTTACAAAGTTTTGTGTAGAATCAACAATTTTCAAGCTCATATCTGTCTTTATTTCAAAATTATGGCAATGTAAAGAATTTGAATTAATATGGGCTCTAACCGTGAAATCAAACCTCGGACAAAATAAAATTCTGCAGTTGCAGTTGCAGTTGCCGTTTTGGTTTTGTAAACTCCCTAACTGACCATTTCGACAATTAAAATCGGAGACTGGGGAGAGCGGTTTGTTCTGGTAAATGGCGGATGCAGTTCTGGTAAATGGCTGCCACGGAGCTTTTATAAATGATAAAGTTCCCTCTACAGAACTGTTAGTTTTAAATCCGCAGTTAAAATNGACCGTGAAATCAAACCTCGGACAAAATAAAATTCTGCAGTTGCAGTTGCCGTTTTGGTTTTGTAAACTCCCTAATTACGAATATAGACAACCTTTACTTCAAGCCTGCTCACAAACTTAGAACATGGGCGTTAAGAAACGCGGTAGTTATTCCTACAAAATTGTTTTCCTCCCTGTGTCCCTATGCCCGTGAAGGTTGTTGTTGTCTCAAACCTTAAACAATTTTTGAGATTTTCAAAGAATTTTCGAAAGATTTTTTTGAGACTTTCTATCATTTGTTGGGGAGATTTCTGGGATTTTTTGAGATTTTCGAAGATTCTTATGATTTTCTTTGGGATTTCTAAGATTTTATGAAGATTTTTGAGATTTTCAAGATTTTTCGAGATTTTTGGGATTTTTGAAGATTTTCTAGGATTTTTTACGAAAGTGTACGAGATTTTTGGAGTATGATTTGCCCCTCGATTTCAGATTCTTAAAATGGTAGGTTCTATGTGCGGGTTTTTACTGTAGTTTAAGTGTTGATAAACTCCTGATGTTTTCTACGTGTGAGTTATCTGACCTTCAAGAAAGATGCCTCCTCAATCAGCTGTTTTGTCTATCGGCTATCATTTCGATTCAAACTTATTCAAAAGAACCATACAACCCAATGTGTCTTTACTGCGTTTTTAATTCCACACATATCCTTTGCAATAGATTAGTAGCATTCAATTGATGTTCGCTTGCAAGAAGATTCAATTTTGCAGGTCATTTTCAAAGATCTTTCAGTGCGTTGAGGTTTGCATTTGTGAATAAAAAGCATGAATAAAAATTTTCAAAGAGAAATCAATTTCTGTCTGCAGCTGGGATGAGTTCGATTAATTTTTATGACTTCAAACTTAAGATCCCGGCTAATGTGTTTATCATGGTCATCAAATAATCCCAATGTCTACTTGTGTAGCATTTGCAGTTTTCATAAAGAAAAAGCAAATGATCAAAATCGTAAAAATGAAATATCTCTCCGAAGCAAAGACCTGTATTTTCACGGCATAATTAAGATAAAATTTCGGACAAAAGATTGTCCGAAATATTTTTGTCCGAAGTACTTTAAAAACGTTCCGAAATTGGTTTAAAGTCAGAAAAAGCGTTCAAATTCTTTTGGTTAAAACTAACTATGTTAATTCTGTGCAAATATAACCCATTTCAAACAAAATATTTGATCAATAAGCTACCAAAAATAACTTCTTTCGATTTTTCAAAAAGGGTGAAACTTTTCCGTCCGAAACATTTGGATGTTAAAGGAATAGGCAGAGGTAAATATATCCGTCCATAAATAGAGCAAAGAAAAACCAACGCACTCTTTGTGTCATGCACGTGCCAATTTCAATAATGTCAGTACATTTTTCACTCTTGCCCATGCCCTTGTTCATAAACACACCCTTCAACCCAGCCGAATACAATTAATGTAGCCTAAATCATATGCCAAGATGTAGAGGCATAGTAGTCTTCTTAGGAAAGAGAGCATATCATTTACTTTCTGTAACTATGAGGATGGTGCATATTTCTGGGGCCCGCATATCAAGCTTTGCGACGACACGGACGCCTTTTGCATGCATTCGGTCAACAAACGACAAAACCATACTCTGCATAAAAACCTTCTCACGGATGTCATGATAGAACGCTTGAGTATGTCCTGAGGCTACTGTTTCGTGCTATATTACGAGCTTACAGCAATTTCAAACTCCCCTAGAAAGTAAAATTCATGACTGTAATTTGAACGGAGTTTGAGAAAAACAGTCGTTTCGAGCAAAAATTGCCATCAAAGGAAGAAAAAGCAGACAATAGAGAAAAGGAACTGAATAAATAAGGAAAGATTTAAAGACCAAAATGACACAAAAACAATCAAAAAGCGAAGGAAGGAGAAAGATAACAGCAGAATCTTCAAAGAAAACAGGAGGCAGTTAACACCTTGTATCAAAAGATAGAACAAGTTGCCACGAAAAAGAACGAAATTATGACACGTAATTTACAAAAATTAAATATTCAGGCATATTTACCATATCAACGAAATCCAAACCAAACTCTTGACAACTCATGGCTCTCTCTTGTTGAAATAATCGGCCTACTCCTAGCAAGCTTGTTAACGCTTTAGCATGACTTGCCAGCTAATAGCAAGCTGCAAATACTTTAGTATGACATGCCAACTCGCACAATAACACCTGTATGCAAGCTTGTTATCTTTGACGTTAAAAACAAGTTTTTCAGGAAAACATTGGATCAGTGATAAACTTTGTTTAGAAAGGGAATTAAGAGAACAGAACAAGCAATAATTGGGAAATTGTGCAAAGTTTTGCAAGTATTCGATAAGAAGGATCGAATGAAACGCGAACCTGCTGAATTTTCTGCTAAGATAGAGAGTATTTTGGGATAATCGTTTCAGATCATCGGATGTTTGTAATTTTCGTCACTTTTTTGGGTCACCCAGTGTATTTTGAAATCTTCGGGTCAGTTCTTTTTATGTTCTTGATTCAAAAGCTTCCTTGTCTAGTCTCGCTTGACGACTAATTCCTTTCACGAAAAAGACCATGTTGTTGGGTGCAATGAATTGCAGAGAGCACTTTCATACTTTCACAGTTTTAGTTGCTTGCATGAGCCTTTAAAAGCTTTGTCAAACAGCGTATTTGCAAAATAAAAGCTGAGCATGTACGGTCATAAAAAATACATGAAGTCTACAAAAGAACTTGCTTTTGAAAACAACCGAATAGAAAGTTTAATTCACCTTGTTATCAACTTTGCTACTGAAAAATGTCAAACAGCAGATAATTTCTCGGTCATCTAAAGGGCAAGTCACAAACAACACCATATCATAAAGACGCCACCGCCTTGAAATACAATGAAAGTTTTCAACAATCAAAAAGGAAAAACGTGGCTCTAAATTATCAAAACAAAACGGTACATGCATAAATAATTTGCAGCCAAATCAGGGAACTCTCTTTGCAGTTTTGCAATCAAACCATCATGAACTGATGTCCAACATGCAGATCAATTCTAAATCACCATTTGCAGTGACTTTTGTAGCCTGCGTGCAGACTATACTTTTCCATTGCGAAGGAGTGCCAACAAGGAACTGCCGTGAATATACAAGTTCCTCGTATTCCTTCGCAGTGGAAAAGTATAGTCTGCAAGGAGGCTATTACTTTTGCGGCGTGAGCAAGTTTGTTCAGTCTGCAATTTCTTTTTATCTCACTTGTCAAACATTTTTCGAACTAACGTCTTTTTTCGAGACAAACTTCAAAATAATGATAATAATAATAATAATAACAATAACAATAATAAAAATAATAATAATAAAAATAATAACAATAACAATAATAATAAAAATAATGATAATAATAATAATAAAAATAATAAAAATTACTGCAAGCACCGGAGTTACATACAACTATAGGCTGAATACTGACAGGATACGACTACTCTAAACAAAATGAACAAGCAATTTACAGGACCCTTAAGATAACAGTATTATCATTATGCTGATAGGTTATCCTGTATAAATATTCGTATTATTATTATTATTATTATTATTATTATTATTATTATTATTATTATTATTATTATTATTATTATTATTATTATTATTATTATTATTATTATTATTATTATTATTATTATTATTATTATTATTATTAAACATACGTAAAGGAACACAACTAGCGAGAATTGGACAGTGAGCGGAGATGTGAGGGCATTACCCCGTTGTTACACATGGATTGTCATTGAGAGTAGATGTGACGGCATTACCCCCATTGTAATAACGATTAGATCGAATGNTAGCCTGCGCGCAGACTGCGCAGGCTACTATAGGCTGAATACTGACAGGATACGACTACTCTAAACAAAATGAACAAGCAATTTACAGGACCCTTAAGATAACAGTATTACCATTATGCTGATAGGTTATCCTGTATAAATATTCGTATTATTATTATTATTATTATTATTATTATTATTATTATTAAACATGCGTAAAGGAACACAACTAGCGAGAATTGGACAGTGAGCGGAGATGTGAGGGCATTACCCCGTTGTTACACATGGATTGTCATTGAGAGTAGATGTGACGGCATTACCCCATTGTAATAACGATTAGATCGAATGTTTTTATGACATTAAAAATTGTTCTTTCTAGTCAGACATGATATGATGGCATAGTCTCGCATTTTGATGATCCCATTCTATAAAAGTATGACTTTATTCTAGCAGAGATGGCCAGCCCTATTGGCGGACAGTCTCTCATCCATATCAACACCATTTTGTTCACTACAATAGGAATCGTGTTTCAATTCTAAGCTCTAATTCTTACCAGACTCTAAGGTTCTTTGCTTAATTGGGTTTTATGGATCCATTGACAGCATTTTTTCCTCGTTAATTTTCCTGGTTAGCAAAACCAGCTGTAGATGAAACTTGACAAGCTTAGCTTTGGGGAATGCGATCTTATGCATGTAAAATAACTAAAAATCATCTGAAAGACAACAGGTTTATGTCTGACGCTCACAGCATCTTCTGAATTTGCTGCCAGTTCTCTCTTTAGCTTTTTTCAATTGTCTTGCCGAAAAAAAAGCCTACTAGATACTAGAAACTGCATGAAATAATCCCATCCAAACATTCCTTCCTCCAAGCAAAATTGAATATTTCAATAAATTTTCTTTTTCTTATCCCGTCTATTTTCTATGCAATTCAAGATAACAGCACTAATTCCAAGTTTGCGTCTAAACATTCACAAAAAACCTGTTTATACACTACATTTGCTTTCTTTTATTCTGATAAACATGGGACAATATGACGAATATTTTCCCGCAAAAAGAGTTCGAATTGAGGTCTGGGCCAAGGAGAAGGTCTGCCTGTTATTACGAGGCTCGCAGGTTATAGGACATCTTTGCCGCCATATTTTAGGCCATCGTTTTCAAACTTTTGTATCCTAAATGTATAATTCTTACAGACTCTAGTGCGCATACACATATGCTGCCTTTTTTCTAGCAAACTGTTGGTAAATAGATGTCAAACTTTCAAAATTCATTTCCGCAACCTGTTGAAAGTAATCTATTTGCTAACACGTGCATTTTGCTCTTTCCAATTTCCGTTATCATCAAAATCGAATTCAATTTTGAGAACTTCAATAAAACATCTGCAATTTTTTGTAAAAGAAAAATTTTCGAAAGCAAATTAAAACTAAATTTCCTCCACACGTTTCCTGCTTTATGCCAGTGTCGCTTCAAACTCATTGCGTGCTTTCTTAATAACTTGCAACTGGCAGAAATTCATTTGCTCAAAAATGCTCGATTGTGATAATTGGTTTGCTCCCAAGAAAAACGTGAATCACAGAATGTGAAAATAAGTGATTACGGAAGGTTGCGTTGCAAATTCATAAAGTGATCATGAATGATGGTTGGTCAGCACGATGGTTTTTAAATGTTGTTGCCCATGATTATTTGAGAAATAGAAGAGTTTCTGAAACTACGTTCTAAAGAGGAGCTATAGAAAACGGGCCCTAGATTACCTTTAATGAGAACATTTGCTGGCAAGAAAATAATTAGGCATGTAGAGGGGCTAAGCTTTGAAACGAGTTAGGTGATGGTGTAAAAGCGTCAACGATTCTCGAAATTTATGCACGCAATTTAATGCCAAAGTTTGATTTTTGATGACATGTTTTATTTCCAAATTTTTTTCAATTTCTGAGGGAAATTGTTGTCAATAGGAATGTCTCGTATTTGTTTAAATTTAGGTTGTAATAATTTAATGAATGTTTATTCTAGCAAGGCTCCCAGAGAAAAAATATGTTTGACGTTAAAGCTTGATTCACAGAATCAACAAGCTTGATTTTATTTGGAATCGATGACTCATTAAAAATGAGTTAGAAAATGAGTGAGAAAATGCGTTTTTACTCTAGTGTCACTAGAACGATAATAAACGAACATGAAAGAGAAATTCCACTCACCTCTTGAAAACAAACAGAATTTTCAATAGTCGGTTGTCTGCGATACCTCCGCGGCAGCACCGGTGGCAATCCTAATGAACTCTTCGATGTAGCGGGCATTTTCTTCCCGCGCAGCTGATTATCACTTCCACTAGCGGGAGGTTCATCACCAAATACATCATCATCATCATTACTCCTTTTCCTTGAAGGCTTATAATCCAACAAGTTCGTTTGTCCGTCGTAATGTTTCAAAGATTCGTCGCAACTGCGGCTACGGCCTTGCGTTTTTGTTTCGCTAATATTCAAACTGCCTGCGCTGTTCGCTCTATTTGATTCGTTTGAATCTGGCGGGATATTCTCCTTCGTAAAGGTCTGGTGTGCGACGGCCTCCGGTTTTACTTCATTGTTATTTGCCCCGCTGAATTTTGCATCGCTCGGCGGGATTGTGAATGTCTCAGTCAGGTCAGGTTTAGCCTCGTTCCCACCACTCTTTAATGGAGGTGTGAATTTCTTTACTCTGGTTCTAGAAAGAGAGGACGTATTAGCAATGATTGCATGACTAGAAACCATAGTACCATGTTAGCCCTAATTTCCCCAGCCCTTACTGGCTTTGTGTTTGGTCCCCCCAGCGGAAAAGGGCCGGCGTTAGGAGTTTGTCTATGAGAGTTTGACCATGGACTTCCAAAAAATAACGTCAATAAGGGCCAGCGTAAAAGGGACAGGCGTTAAATTAGGCCTGACAAAATAAGGCCCAACAATGTGGTAGGTAAGAGAAAAGTTCTGAAAAATTCTCCCAAAGTCCTATTCCCCAGGCTTCAATAAGTGGATCACTAGAGTTTTCCCAATTTCAGCCATACCCCTAAATCATTCATTTTTCGAAATCATACAGCACATTTTTGGAAATAAAAGCTCGAAAAATAACGCAAAGGTTATGTATGGTGCTTCGAAATCACTTCCTTTAAATATTTTATTTTAGCATAGTTTGTTTTGCAAAATTCGAAATTATGCACTTTTCAATAGTATACTTCAAAACATTTCTACATATGAAATAAAGCAAACAAAATTATTTGCTGCATCACAAAAATTATTTATGTGCAAACCAAATCTTATGTCCCAACCTCGTTCCCATGAACCAAAAAGAGGCTGTTGAAATCCAGCATCTTATGTCCAGTATTATGAGAGGCAGGTGCTCCTCGCAAGCGTGCAATTTAACAACCTCGCCCTTAGGCCCTTCCGTCACTTATTATACAGTAAAAACCCGCATAAAAGACACTGTACAAAACTCTACATAGATTAAGAATCTCCAGGCTGATTTTTGGCCAATTAAGCACCTCATACACAAGAACCATTATATAAATGTAAGCATAGCCTCCAAATCTTTAAAAAACATTGCACGGATGGGTAATGCATCTTTTGTTTGACTTTATGGCTTGAAAGGAACTTCAGGTAAGTTGCTATAATCCTATATGTAAACTCCCTAATATCTTGATTATTTTCAGAATTACAGCGGTTTTCTTTTTATTGAAAGAACCCAAGAAAAGTTTTGAAAAAAATTAAAATATTCGTAGATCCTAAATGGAAATATGAAAAACGGCACAATCTTCAAGAAAACTATAGTTTATGAAGGTCTATAATATGGCTGCAAGCAAAAATCTGTAGCTTTTCTAGTTTACGATTTAGCAATTTGATGACGTCACATTCTCAAAACTGGCAACAGCAAAGAAGACGCTGTAATTCTGAAAATAATCAAGATATTAGAGAGTTTACATATAGGACTACAGCAAAGGTCTTGAAGTTCCTTTCAAGCCATAAAGTCAAACAAAAGATGCATTACCCATCCGTGCAATGTTTTTTTAAAGATGCCAAAGATTTGGAGGCTATGCTATAAATGTATAGGAACCATTTCAGCCGTTTACAGAAAGCCATAGGTTCTTTTATACGGGTTTTTGCTGTAATAAGATAATAGTTTAAAATCCTATGTAATGGGACGTCTTCCTTTAATTGTATGTTTATACAGCTTTTCTTGTATGCATTTCAAATTGAGTTCAGGTGTCATTAAAATCCAGTGTTTCTTGCCATTTGCTTTAAAATAGGGCAGCCCTTGTAAATCAGCTGTGCAGCAGAGCAATTCTCCTTAATGGATATGAAACAAAATGAAATAAAATAAAAAGAACGAAAAATAGAATGCAGTAAAAGGATAGCACCCCGGACAGCTTCCGAGCTTTGAACCTATAGAATCCAAAACAGGTCAAATAGCGAGGATTTTCATATAAGCTCCTTTGAGAACATAATTAAAATTTATCAGAAAATGAAAAGTAACTAATGAAAATTAACGAAGCTAATGAAAATTAACGAAGCTAAATCACAGCACAAATCTTCTTCTAACGATTAATAGTAGCCGAGAAAATGTTTTACTTCCTCGGAGCGCACATTTCAAGGAAAAAATTTCCTGCGGTAAATTCGTTCGAAAGAAATTCAATCGACTGCTCATCATGGTCTACGTCAAGGAAAGATAGTCTTTTTCGTTGGAAATAAACAGTGCAAACTACTATTGATCTGCTTGGTTTTTACGTCTTTGAAGACGACCTTTGTGAGTGATAAAATTTTTGATAGGAAGAAACATTTCCTGTGGCCTAACAGCTGTTGGAAAAATTTCCTCGAAGCAGTGCTTCCGTGCTCCACACTGTCAGTAAGTCAGTCAGTCAGTCAGTTATTTGTTTTAAGTGGGCTGTCAGGATTTTCTAGCTACTTAAAGCTAATTTAATGTCTTGACCACTGACAATCAGATTGATCAGATGCAAGTAGGAGGGTAAACAATCTCCTCGTGATGAAAATGACATACCATTACGCCAGCAGCATTTCCAACTTGGTCAGTTTGTTAACCGATAGAAAACTTTACTGGTAGAATCACGAAATTACGAGGCCAAAAACAACACTCTTTAATGCAATTTTAAATTGTTCGGCATCGTATAAACGGAATCTTAATTACCTGCTATGATTGCTGTCAACTGAAATCGTCGACGCATCTTCAATAGGCTTGACAACATTTGACGCGGTCGTATGCTTTGTGCATCCTACAAAGATAAACAAAATCATTATTATTAGTAAGACCCCGTCCACAGCAGCTAATAGGCTGTTTTATCAAGAAGACGCGAATCAAGAAAACGCAAGCAGAATTCTTTTGTTCGAGGACGCAAATCACAAAGCGAAATCAACTTCAAAACTGTTGTGAATCTCCAGAGACTTTGTGTACGTTCTATTTTGAAACTGAAAACATGGAAAGTGTACTTTTGAAGGCCGCCACGCAAAAATAGAATGTCGAGAAGGGAAGCAAAAACCATATGAGTATATTCATAACAAATGAAAATACGAGAACGCAAACTATTTCCTAGGAGTTTGCCTCGGCTTTACTGGGACGAAAAGATCCGGTCTGCTGGATAAAACGATGCGTTTTCGATCGTTTTGGTGTGGACGCAAAGGTGAAAACGGATACAAATGTATGGGCTTTCACCTGAAACCGTATTAGTGTGGATGGGGCCAATTCCGATCGTTTTGGTGGGACGCAAAGGTGAAAACGGATACAAATGTATGCATGGGCTTTCACCTGAAACCGTAACATACGCGTGCAAGGTGTGACATGTCCAATTTCAGGTGCAAAATATTAATCTCCTTCACTGCACATGTCTTCCCTCACTGCCAGCTGACTCGCTTATTTTACACAGAGGGTGTCTCAAAAACTTTACGTTTAGCACTAATGCAGCTTTGCTCAAGAGTGAATGACCATGTAAAAACGTAATGATAAACATAGTTCTTGGTCGTGTTATTTAGAGGCAGTAGAGAGTTTACGAAACCAGCACGGCAACGCAACGCCAGACAGAACGATATCTTGTATTTTGCAAACCAAGTATTCCTACACGCTAACTCTTATATTTTATTCAATTGCCAAGATGAAACCCCCTTCTTCAGTTAAATGCCTGACCTGATAAACATCTTTTCTTCCAAAACAAAACATCCACAATGAGTGGTTTTTACTTCGGAGGCGTGGATCTGAAGTACAGGATCTGAAGTGAATTTAAACAAAATAACAGTGTATTAATTTAAGACAACGTTTCGAGCTTAAGTTGGCGGAAAGTGGCTTACCAGAGCCCATATTATCAGGTTTTCTTCTTTTAAAGCATTTAGCAACCTTTGATATCGTTGATGCGACTTGACTGTCGCTTCTTTTTCTCTAGAAAAGATAGCAAAAATTAACAATCAAATAGACGATTTGGGTCACAAATTAAATATGAAGGAAAGAACTTCTGATGTGCGAATGAAGCAAGATCGTATCACCAACAACTTACTCTCGCGGCCGGAATAGACGGGGGTGTGGAATACACAGGGTGGGTGGAAAATTTCCCAAATCCTAACAAACGGGGGTGGGTGGAAAATTTGATATTCAGTTCTGTAATAGGACCAAACACACACGTTGCTTTGACTGTAAAAACAAACTAAAAATCATAGAAACTGAAAATTAAAATAAAAAAACAGTTCGTGTCACATTTCAGGAAAGATGATTTCACATGTTTCACATTTCAAGAAGCTCGAAATAAATAAACGGGGGGTCTGGAATAAGGATGTCCAGGGTGGATATTTTCCAAAAAAGTGGGTATAAAATTTTGTTACATTTTTCTTTGAATTGAATGACTTGAAAGGAACTTAGGGTACTTTGCTGTAAATCTGCCGTGGACATTTTTTGATCTCTTGATTACTTTCAAATTGGCGGCATTTATTATATTTGAGGCTGTGACGTCATCAAATTTCTAAATTCTAAACCAGAAGAGCGACAGATTTCTGCTTACCACCATATTGTAGACCTTCAAAAACCATGGTTTTTCTGAAGATTGTATCATTTTTCCTCTATTGATTTAGAATTTAAGATGATTTTATTTTTTCAAAATTGTCCATGAATTCTTTCAACAAAAATAAAAACGCTGCCATTTTGAAACTAATCAAGATATCAAAAAATTTCAACGGCAGATTTACAGCAAAGTACCCTGAGTTCGTTTCAAGCCATTCAATTCAAAGAAAAATGTAATAGAATTTTACACCCACCGTTTTAAAGATTTGAAAGATTTGAGCCCTATGCTGATGTTGGATCAACTTTTACAACCGTGCAAAATGCGGAATTTCTTTCGACTCACATAGTAGGTGCTAGTATCCTTGATAGAAAATATAGAAGAATAGAGCACGTACCTTGAGCTTCTTCAAACGTTCAGCTTCGCAGTAATTCTTCTCAGTAAGCACAAAGACACCTGCTAACATAAAAAGCACATTTTATACAGTTGTTCATAAATTAACAGAGCAGTGCAACGGCGAATGACCTCTTCGTAGCCTATTTAAAAATAGATGAAAGGCCAACAACAGGGCAAACATAACGCATAATATGACGAATTCGCTCACAAGACACTGTTACAATTGAACAATGCGTACGAATGTATTATGCGAGGGTCATATCCGTGTCAAATCACTCGTCCAAAAACGGACGAGATTTGCATGAGAACAAAAGGATTTTAAAGATTTGTTGGGATTCATTGGGAAAACAAAAGGACTTCAACCAAAGGGTGAACGAGTGTTTACTGTCAGGGAGTGATCTGCTCCTCGGGCATATCACTCCTTAGTAAATCTTGAAACCCTTTTGTTCTCGGAAGGTAATCCCTGATATCTTCCTTTAGAAATCCCTGAAAATCTCTTGGGAAAATAAGCAGAAACTCCCCGCAAATAATAAAGCAACTTTTCAGCATGCACGCTGCGGTAGGTCCAGGTCAGGTCCTATTTTAAAGGTTGCCTGTAAAAATACTTTGGATTATTGAAGAAATTGATTTCAGCCTGATTGGTTCTAATTTTTCAGCATGGGCTTCAAGAAACGCCGTAGATGTTGTACCTGCAGCAGTTTTTTCCTCTCTGTGTCCCTGAGCCCGTGAAGGTTGTTGGTGAGGAGACAGGGATACAAGGGATATCGGGCACAGGAATACAGGAAGGAACAAACCTGCCGTAGGAACAACAATTATCGCGTTTCTTAAAACCCATTTTTTTCAAGTTCTTCTTTGAGGGGAGTTACTGAAAACCATGAGCCTCAAAGAGTAGATTCATTACATAAGTCTCAGTAGCGCTCATTGAATTGGATGGAAAATAAAAAAATCAGATTATAAATATTGAACGAATACAAGGAATGGAATCACGTCGTAAGTCTACTCAAAGAGCAACATCTGAAAAAGAGGCTCTTCATTCAACTATAGAACCAAACAATATCCGTCTGTCCTGGTTTCACCAACAAATAAATATGGTACCTATATAATCAACACATAACGTTAAAGAACGCCGGTCAACCAGCATCCTTTGCGGTCACGCTTTGCAGAGAATGTTGTCATATTAAAATGGCCGCCGCCGTCGAAAGGCAACAAGCGAAGCGCGCAANCTTTGGATTATTGAAGAAATTGATTTCAGCCTGATTGGTTCTAATTTTTCAGCATGGGCTTCAAGAAACGCCGTAGATGTTGTACCTGCAGCAGTTTTTTCCTCTCTGTGTCCCTGAGCCCGTGAAGGTTGTTGGTGAGGAGACTGGGATACAAGGGATATCGGGCACAGGAATACAGGAAGGAACAAACCTGCCGTAGGAACAACAATTATCGCGTTTCTTAAAACCCATTTTTTCAAGTTCTTCTTTGAGGGGAGTTACTGAAAACCATGAGCCTCAAAGAGTAGATTCATTACATAAGTCTTAGTAGCGCTCATTGAATTGGATGGAAAATAAAAAAAATCAGATTATAAATATTGAACGAATACAAGGAATCACGTCGTAAGTCTACTCAAAGAGCAGCATCTGAAAAAAGAGGCTCTTCAATCCATTATCATTGCAAGATCTAAGCAATACTTTAGCACAATCAATATAAGGTTTTTTTCAACTAAATCAACTACAATACTTGCACCATTCACAGCGGGAAAAGACATCATGGCATTGAGTTCCCACTGTAATGGTGCAAACGATCATGCAAAATTCAACTTTCTTATCTAAAAACAGTAAATAATAAGGAAATTTTGTTTGTAAATAATAAGGAAAAATGTGTAATCGCTGCAGTTTAAGTACTCATGCAGCAAAAACCCGGACCCCAATACCAAGACCAGCACGTAAACCACAAATACAAGGTTTACCAGCACATATCTAAATCATACCTGAGCCATGCTATTTTCTACGGATGATGATAAGAACAAATATCTAGCGAGTAAAGAAAAAATCTATTTCATAATTCCAAATTCTCACCAATTCAACACACCAAATCAACTTCATCGCCATTAAAACTGACTGAATTAACTGCTAAAAATCCTTTAAAGCAAATCTGCACGTCGATATCATCATCGTACTCAAGTTGTCTTCAGATTTTCCAAGATTTTATTATCCAAACTTGCATTGCTCTGTCTGATCAGAATTAAACCACTCTACTTGCACATTCAAAAATTGAAATTCCTTCAAAATGGTTTGCTATCTGCTCGACGTAAGGCATTCATTTAAGAATCCAATCAACAGAACTTTCCCTCAATATACTCTGATCTAAATCATATTCTTTCTCGTATAATGCCCACTTGAAATCGTTCTACCTAGGGGATCGATTCAACATACCGTCATTTATAGCAAAACAAAAGAATCAAACGCCAAAATCTCTTCGCCTCAAAACTCTTCGCTTGATTTACAGACGAATCCACACAATCAGCAGCTCTTCGCAGCTTTAAAAATTCTTTATCAAGTAATCCCGACGGCAAACTTTATTTTTCAATAAACAAGCAAAAGTATTGAGACCAAAATTTAGCAGTTTACTCGAAATCAATTATCAAACAACCTTGTTTGCATAAGATCTCAAACAACAATTTATCAAAGAGAATCCTTATCAACAGAAAGTAACACCAAAACTTGCAAAGCAAAACAACGAATTAGTTGCTACCAAACAAAAATGATCAAAACACACACGAACAGGGTCCCAAATGATTTAGAAATGAATCTACTATTGTTCAAGCCAATGCATTATTTATTTGGGTATTGAATGGGATGAAATATAACTTGTACAGGTTACACACAAAACATGCTGACAAAATCCCAAGAGATAAATTTAATTCAAGGGAAACAATGGTTGGTTTAACAACTAAAGATTGTCTTAAATTAGTTGTCATTCAAAAATATCCGCAAATAAAAATAATTAAATAGGTTTGCAATTAAATACAGGTTTTATTTATTAAGAAACTGGTTTATAAGAAACTAGTACTAAAGATGGACAAAGTTTTAAGACACTCTAATATACTATGTCTGAGAAGTAGTAAGCAACTTTTAAAAGATGAATTCAAGGATATTATGGCAAATATGTATAGTTGAACTCTTATTCTTGATTAATATTACCTAACCGTTTTATGTTTTGAACGTAATAGAACACTTTATCTTCCCATCTGATGTTTTATATGTCAAGAAACATATCTGCAGCAGTGTTAGAAACTACATGATAATTCATGCATTTAAAAAATAAGAAACACATTAAGAAACTTTTAGTACTAAAAATGCGGAAATTTTCATATTGTATTAAGATACTTTTAGTACTATGGCCTGATCCAAGTTTCTTATAAAAAAAACGTGTAGGTTGGCGTAATTTTGTAAAATGGAAAAATTCACCTGACATCTAATGAGAGACAGACGTGCTGTAGCTGAAAGTTAATACAAATTGTACTGCACGTTGTTTTATATATTAAGAAACTCGTTCATAAGAAATTAGTACTAGGACGACCGACAATTTAAGAAACTCCGTACAAACTCTAGCTCTATGTTTAAGAAGCGCTAGAACACTTTCAAGTACTAAATTCAAGGACATTATGGCAAAGATAAGTTACATAAGTCCAGAAACATATTCTGTAGCAGTGGTAAACTCCGTAGAAACTCCTAAAAACTACATATCATAAATCATTCACCAAAAATAAGAAATAAATTAAGAAAAATAAATAAAATATAATAAAAGGCAGAAATTTTTATGCAAATTTAGAAAAACTTTTAGTCTACACAATGGGCTGATCCAGCTTTCTTATAAAAAATTTGTAAAGTGAATTCTAAAACAGGTCATGCCAATGTGTGAGTATTTGTTTAGCTTTTATCTAAAATTGTAAACAAGATACGATGATGCCACACAAATGATTAATATTAAAATTCTTCCAGTCAAGCCCAACACAACGTTGAGAGACGCAACATTGAATGTACAGTAACAGTTTAAGTTATCTCTTAGCATGAGATAATAATTAAATATCAGAAGAATCAGGTACTTTACATGACTCTTACAGCCTGTCATAGAAAGCAAATTTCTTTCCATCTCAACTCATTTCTCCAAGTTAAATGATGGCCTACAGAAAATGCTAATATCATACTCCTAACCTCCTGACTACTATCCTTATATAATACTAAATTTGAGTACGTTTTAACTGACCATTTAGAAGTAAAAAACAACATAAAATAGTTATTTGTTGACACATAAGAAAAAGTTAGCTTACAGAAATGGTAAAATTTGAATCTCCAGACAGTCTTTGCTGTGCATCAATAAACTCCTGCTTCTGTACATGACACGGTTTGTATATTAAAACCATTTAATGTTAGTCTTACGGTAAAAAAGTTCTGCTCTGAATACAGATTTTTAGCTTTTTAAATGATTAATGGAATGAACCACCTGTCTTAGGAGATGTCAATTTTCTTAAGAATAACAAAAAATCAAAATGCTATTCATCAAAGAGAAACATCCTTTATGATGGAATCAAAATATCTATGGATTACATAAAGAGTTTAACAAACATAATTTAGCAGATTATTGATACATAATTGACAACTGATAATCACACAGTACCAGGCCTTGCAGACATTAACACTATTTACCTGCGTTTGGCCAGGAAAGTTCTTGTGGAACACTAACAAAGAATCTACAGTAATGTTTGATTTCATCCTTGATTCCAACTAAATTGACCACGGAGATTTCAAATCAAAGACGGGACCATTTCAATTTTTACAGGAAATGGGATTTTTGATGACATCAGCAAAGGGTAGTTTTGGAAACTAATATAATAATATCATATTGACTATATCTCATCACTTGCTTGTCTTGTTGATTTGAAAATATAGTGCTGATTGCACTTCATTAGACCTTTCGAATGTCAGTATTTTGATTAAATTAGCAAAACTGTATGACATCATCAGCCCTCAATATTGGTTTGTGATATAATGCAATTAGAAACTGAAGAGGGGCTCCTAAAACAAAAAGGGTTATGTCCTACATTTCATGACAAGGATGTTGATGCACAAAGAGCCTTGCACCATGCTAGGGGGGGTTGTTAGGCTTTGCAGGTTGAGGTTTTTGTGCTTTTTTAGTGTCCAGTTATTAGCTTTTATCTTTCACATGCGCAGTTTTGCAGTTTTTGGTTCATGTGCAGTTGTGGATCTATTGAAAAATTGTATGCCATTGATAGAAATATTTCATAAGCTTTTCATTGTCATCCGATCAGTCTTTCAGTGTTACTGTATCCAGTTATGTAGTCATTTACTGTACTTGTAGTCTTGCACTGCCTTCTATTGTGTTGTTGTTTTGGGTACCCCTAAAATGTCCCTCTCCATCCTGTGCAGATGAGCCAGACTGTAAAGTTGTTGTTGTGTGCGTAGCAACATTAATTGAAATAATGTTATATAGATTGCAATGTTGCCTTCATTTCAGTTCTCAAACAAAAGTTTTTATTCTTTCTTATTGTTTTATTGGCACTTTTAATTTCTGAAATAGTAAATTTCACAACATCTGGGGCCATCACAAATTGCATGCCCACAATGCAAACTTTCCAGTCTTGTACACCATGTGCATAAAAAATCAGTGCTTCATAATAACAGAAATCTGCATACCTGAAGATGTCATGTCCTTTCTAGCACCTTCTGCTGCCATTCTGTTGCAGGGATCGTCTTTGAGCACATAGCTTCCAAATTCTTTTTCTGAAACTTTTATCAAAATATTCTGAAGGAAAAACACAATAAATTAATATATAATTTGAAAAAGAACATGATAGCACTCCTAGACCTTTCTTAGCCCCCTACTGTATATTTGCCATCATTTTTTTATAATTCTGACAGACCATCATGCAACTAGGGACTCGTGACAGTATTTCTCAAATCTCATTTTAGAATAAATGCCTTGGGAAATCCAGCGCACCAATCTGATTGGTGCGTGGGATTTCAACAGCACAGTATTTCAATTTGTTAACATGGAATCAGTAAATGCCCAATTGTTGATCATAACACCTTCAAAGAGCGTTATTTATTCAATTTTTAATAAATCTTTGAATTAATTGAAAATGAATTAAATCCGAAGCCTCAACAACTGGGTACCGGATCCGAGCAGAATGTCTGTTGAAGGGAGTGCCAAATCAGATTTACCAAGAAAACAAACAGTGAAACATGGGGTTATCCAGTGTTGAATGTTCCCAAATATGAATGTTAAACAATTTTTAGGCACCATTCTATCACACTTAAAGGGAATAACCTGAGTTAAAAATGAGATCTCGTATGCTTATAAATAACCTATTGTATTTGATAATACAGCAAGTAGGCAAAGAAAGCAAAGCCAAAGAAAACAANTTATCCAGTGTTGAATGTTCCCAAATATGAATGTTAAACAATTTTTAGGCACCATTCTATCACACTTAAAGGGAATAACCTGAGTTAAAAATGAGATCTCGTATGCTTATAAATAACCTATTGTATTTGATAATCCAGCAAGTGGGCAAAGAAAGCAAAGCCAAAGAAAACAATGGGCTGTTTTGGTTTTTCTTTATCCTATTTAGACGGGCGCCTAATAGCTCAGGTCATTCAATTAGAATGCCAATGATCAATGATGACAATTTGATGACAATGGGGGACCCCAATGTTGTCAACCTATCATCAATGATCAATGGTGCCTGACTGTGATGTAGTGAATTATTGGCCCACTGTGTTACATTTTGCATTCTACAGCGATTTCATGTTGCATTTCATTCATTTTTACCTGATGTGTGATATTACAGTGTGTCATTCTTTTGTTCACTTGTCACTTCATTATGGTGAAGGCGGTTGTGTTTTTTAGCGCCAAGCGCTGGGATCGCAGAAGTAGAGAAGACCTAATTGAGTCTGTGACCCCCTTGTCGTGACGCTCAAAATGGTGGGGCTCTACCTGGGATCGAACCCTGTCCGCCTGACTGTTCTGGCTGCAAAGTCAGAAGATTACACCACTGTGCACAGCATTATGCTTTGTAACCATAAATTTGGATCTTTTGTATTAACTGACCACCCAGGCTAATGAGCTTTGCTTTTTCCTGGGTCATTCTTTTAATAGAATCTTCCATGCATGAATTCAATTTGAATTCAATTAATGAATTAACACACATTGTAAGTGACTTAACCCTTGGTGTAAAAAGCAGCAAGGGCCGTGCTCTTTGATGTCTGGATTTCCCCAACCTCGTTCCCAGCATCAATGAAGGTTTTCCATTAACTGCAACGCCTACTACATTGACCCTAGATCCTGTTAGGGTATCCTGCTGTTTGGCTCCTCTTGACACAAAAGAAATTTCTCAACTAGAAGAAGTGGCGTTCAGTCGAACCAAAGAACGTTCGAACGACTTAACATCACAATGAATGCTGTTCGAATCATGGAATCTTTATTTCTAAATGTAGAATATGGGATTCGAAAATACCTGCTATCTGCCTAATTATTCTAATTATTCAAGCCAAAATATGCCACATTTTGACAACACATCCCAAGGGTATCTGTTGAGGTCTCAAGCCTCATGTCGACAACAACAGATACCCTTGGGAATGAGGTTGGGATTTCCCTCGATCAACCATAACACACTGATTAGTAGCTCTGTTAACTTTGGAAATCCAATTTTACCCCGAAACAAGCACTACAATGGGAAAAGAAACATCAAATGTTTGAGACATGTGACAGTGAAATTACATGGAACAATATGGTAACCCGCCCACTAAGATTTGTTTCTAAGTCCATTTTTGGAGTCCATTGGGACTCCATTGGGTCCATTCTCCACCACTGGAAAGGGTTTTTACATGCAATCAGCTGTTTCCTAATTTCATTCTGTCAATTGTCAATCAAGTGAATTTCTGCTGATCGAGAGAACAAGCAAATCCTTCAATCTAAGGACAGCTGGTGGAAAAGCAAAATCAGCATAATCAAATAACGCGGCCCTTTGGTTTGTTTGCTGAAAAGGGGGAAATATGTATATATTCTAAAACATTGTCCTCTTTTTGGTTTTCCAACTTGTAGTGCAACCAGTTAAAACTGTGTTAAGTTTTTGATAACACAGAATAAATCTAGCGCTACGTACCAACAACAGAAAATTGAATTATTAAATTCTATTTCTTCACGATGATCAAGACATATCATTATCAATGTTGATCACATCTCTATATGATCTTGCAAATGCATCATTAGCGTTCTGCTAGGGACTCTGATGTTGCCCATAAAATGTCCAATAAAATGAATAATACATCAAATTAAATGTATGAATTATCAACTGGTACCCTATTATATTATTATGCGAGTTTCAATGTCAAACTGTCAAACGAAATCAAGCTATAAGATCCTTTGCTTCTGCTAAACCATATTGAAAAGCAAAGAAATTATGTTGGCAAACTACTCTACTGTAAAAAGTAAGCTTACTTACAACTCAAGAATCTTCTTTCTGTCTTGACTTTGAACTTCTTGGAGCTAAACGGTGTTAATTTTGGATCGAAAGGACAAACCAAACAGCACGTTTCGCAACCAAAGTAACTGAATAAATAGAAACTCAATACTCAATAACCACAAATTTTTATTGGATCGAGGTTAAATCAGCTACTTCTGCGAAGGAATTTCCAATCGAGGCTAAATCAGCTACAAATACTCCTGCGCTGTGCCTAGACTCATACATGTCGTAATTTCGCTCTTTGACTGAACTGATAACGCTACAACTACGACTCATTTCCCTAGACTTATTACATGATTCCTTGTTTTCGCTCCATTCCCCCCTAACCATACCCCACATACAATACCCATTCCGCTTCAAACAAGATGTCGTAAATCCGTTCAGCAGTTAGCACTTTTGCTGCGGAATTTGAGGAATTTGCTTTGAATTTTAAGCCCGTTCAGCAGTATTGTTTTGTGCTGCGGGAGTGTGATGTTGTATTATTATTATTATTATTATCAAATTATTTACAGTTGGTACAATATATAGTAATATAAAACTAATTCAAACCAACTATTTACATACAAAGAAAAAATTACAAAAAAGTTCATTTCTAATCCTCATTATCAACTATTTTATTTTTTAACTGCAGATCTTGCATGTGCAAGTTTTAGCGGAATATGACTGTAACAATAAATAACAATTCAATTCAATGGAGCAAAACTTTGACTCATATCATCAGTCTATCATTTCCCTACGCTGCTACGCTTCCAGAAACGGATTTGGGCCATGCTGAATCAGTAAGAGGCTAAATCACCTGCTATTTTTTTCTCAAAACCACCTAGCCCAAAACGCCACAAAAACAGAGACGTAGGAACCGGGGGGGCACTGGGGGCACGTGCCCCCCCAAGATTTTGAAATAAACAAAGAAGTGCCCTTTTTGCTCCAGGAAATGCCCCTTTAGCTTACTGAAAAAAGTGCCCTTGAAGTGTCGTGCCCCTCCAAGTTCAAGATGCTTCCTACGGCCCTGCACAAAAAGCAGTTTTCCTGAACTGCTGCACCATAAAATTAGCTACCAGTACTTAGATGAATGTTTCTTCTAGCCATGATTGCAAAAACTTTCTTCCTTTAAGCCATTTTCTGTTCGTTTGGAGATGCAAAAGATCTTGTAAAGACGCTCGCATCTTTCGAGATTTTTGTTTGCTTCAGCCGTTCCAGCAGATCAATCGAACGCGGCACTCGACGGTCTTTGTTGGCTTTTGGCGGGAAGTCGAATTCAAAGAAGGACTAGCCAATGAGAGTGCGGTTACTCAAATCCTGCATTCTGATTGGGACGGAAAAAATCATTGCCGATTGAAATTTTTGACCACTTTTACAGCTCTAGGGAAATAAGGCCCTCACTGCAGCGACAACAACAACAGCAATTCAATTCAATTAGATGAGCGTAAGTTAAGGGCCTTATGCAGTGAGGCTACGCTNAAAGGCGAAGGATACAGGAAACACAATTTTAACACCATTCATTAGCTTGGATACACCTGGTAAAACTACTGTTCAAGTTGTCATCTTGGCAGATCCAGTAAGAACTTCATCTACTGTTTTTTATTTCTTTTGTATACTTTATTCATGGTTTAGTTTGTTTATTTTTCAGTCCCACCTTCTTGCGTTGTGAGCAATTTCTTGAAAATTCCTAGTCTGAAAACAATTATCAGTTCTCTAAAGACTAAGCAGAACAGGTCAATAAAAGAAGTCTTCAAAACGACTTGGGAATCTAGGAATGGATATCAGCTACAATCAGTTTTTAATGGATTTAGGCTCTTTCTAAACTAAGAATTTTCAAAAATCGAGTGAAGAAGCCATAAAAAAATTGAAAAAATCGAATAAATTTAGGATTGAGACTGGTTCACAATAAAGTAAAAACGCTTTAGAATTGGGATAAAACATTTTCTAAACGCATTTTAAACCCATTTTTAGTGAGTTGTCACCTCCAAACGGAATCAAAACCTTCTGATTCCATCCAAATGCATTAGGACGTCTTCAAAGGTGCCAAGAAAACTTCAAATTGAGGCAGAAACAGGTTCAACACTTTTTTCCTTTGCATTTATAATGCATTTCTAACACGTTTTTATCTTCTGTAGTGTGAATCAAGCTTGCTGTAAGTGAGCAGCACTGCAATTGGCATAAGTATTTAAGAATTGGTTTATCGTTTCCCTTTCTAGGATGGCCATGAAATATGTTTTGTTGGAGATGAAGGTTTCAAAGATTTGTCACAGGTTGACCCAGCAAGTGATAAACTCCTTGACGAGGTAAATAATGATTAGAACTACAATCATATTTCATGTTTCTATGAATGATTAATGAGACTTTCGTTTTGATGAGAGCTGCCTGCTCAAAGATAAAATTCGTCACTTTCCACTGTTTCAAACACATCAAATATTTTTTACTTCATTATGAAGCAATATCATGCTAGGTGCAAAAAATAGACAACAATGAAACTATGATGCCTTTGATCCAAGGTTTTACAAGTTTGATTAGAAATACTCGTTCGTCTTTCCTTTCTATTCCTTAACTTTCGCAGATTCTATCTGATAACTTAAAATAAAAACTAAGGTTTATGTTCAACATCAGCAAAACAAAGCGAATTGGCTCAAAGAGAATTGACTGTCATGAAGTGGCTCAAGCCACTCTTATTTGATGCCTATCAGAGGTTAACCAACCAATCTCGAGTTCAACTGATGGCACTTATCTGGCTTTTGCAAATGGTCTTCTATTTTTAAAACTTTAGAAAGGTAACGTTAAAGTGAATCTAAGCACACATAAACCTTTGGTAGAAATAGCCATGCAAACACAATAGGCCGTGACACATACTGAACCATATTTGGGTAACTTATCTACGTCAACAGGAAATACTGATATCTGATAGGCAAGAATTTTACCGCAAGTTGCTTGAGCCACTTTTATATGATTTGCATACAGGGTGATGCATTAGTCATATCTGCAAAATAGTCCACGTTAAAACTGGAAATCTGACCCAGTCATATTTGGCTGCAGCAGAGTACCAGTTACAGCAGCAACTTTGTACATATATTTTGTTTTTGAGGGAGAATATTTTCTTGGTTTGTTTGAAGCTATGAATAAATTGGGGAATGGGGATTTGATAAAGTTTTTTGGGGCAAATTATTTTCAAAAGTAAAATTGTTTCCATTTCCTCTAGGCGATGGAAAAAGACAAAAGCGATGAATGGTTTGCCAAGAAGAAGGAAAGGGCAGCAAAAAGTTAATGGTTTTTCAAAGATGAAGTAAAATCTAAAAAACATATCCACAATAATCGCTTGTAACTCGTGCCGTATTTATGCAATCAATAGATGATTAGAACAAGGGAATAACTAGAGGAATGTAATTCGATCGGTTTAAGATGAAAAACTTAGAAGAACAGCAATAATACTCATTTTACAAAATTTTACTTTGACAGAATGCCCTCAAATTAACTCAACATACGTACATTTTGAACTGAAACCATTTTTAATGGTAAAAACATATGACTAAATGCAATTTGTAACATTAAAATGCTGTAAAATGTATCTTGTAGTATTACTAGCATTATTTTTGTTTCTGGTGTCAATTATTTTTCAGAATAAAATCACAAACTGGAAATTTAGTAATGACTTTTTCTTGATAGCAAACGATCTTTTCTTTTGCACGCAATTAGTTTTTTTTAAGGAAAAGTGGAAAATACCAAGCAATAGTTGAGTTTGTATATTCGATCACCTAGCATTTTCGTCCTTTTAGTAATAAGAAAATTTTATCATTATGGATCAAGAACTCTAGGCAGTACCAATTTTCAAAACCATTAATTTAAATTAGTTGACCACTTCGTGATTTAAATAAACAAACTGAAGTACGTAGCCGATGACTGAAGCAGTTGGAGTGGTGTAATCAAGCTCGCCATGTCAGGAACTGACGTATATCGAAAGTGATGATGATGATGATGATGATGATGATGATGATGATGATGATGATGATGATGATGATGATGATGATGATGATTTCGTGATTTGTTCGCATGCAATAATTTTCAGTCACCTTTATTCTTCCAGTTTTCTTATGAAAGGGTTCGTTCTACGAGTACTCAACAAAAGAGCTTGGTTTTTGAATGATCAATATGATCCTGGGTCATCTAATACTATCTGTCTATGAGAATCATCGTTCTACAATCACGTCATCTTGCTTAGCAAAAGGTTAACGAAATAAAGGGCAATTAATTTAGCTTTCCAGTTGAAATTCAAACCTGTTTGTCTGCCATTTTGGATCATCAATGTTCATTGGATCTTTCATTGATTTCTCAACAAATGTGACTTGATTTTGATCGTCTACCAGTACAATTGTTATTGTCCTGAAAGATAAACAAAATTATTTGTTTAATTTAACAAATTTTGGTTTGCTACTTATTTTAGAGGATAAGGTGAAAATATATATACACCATTTGATGGGATGGGTCAAAAATATTTTGATATTTGAAAAAAACTAAATTCAAATGGGCTACCAGCGTTTAAATTTCATTTTGCCAGTTTATACCGAGGAGCAAATTAGGATTTGAGGTTTGGTTTTAAGGTTTGAATAACTGAATAGTTATCATATTCAAATCTTGATGCGGAATCGGGAAACACAGACACGTGGACAAGAAGCGAGGCTTCATTTACTATTTACTGCTCAAAATAGGCTGTTTCAAAGGCACACTGTAGAAGCAAGACTTTTCCTTATCTTTCAAATACCAAAACCGAATTTTTAATCCTTGGGAAAAGACATTACCAAAAGGGATGAAGTAAAACAGACCATAAGCAAGGAATGATTAAATAATCGACCAAGTTCAGTTTTCTGGCTTCCTGATATCATATACAACCACTACTCATCTCTTTTTAATTCATCGGAGGAAAATGTGCAACTAGTTTGGAAACATTCTCGTTCAACATCAATTCGAGATATGCTCTAACATATTTACGATAAAAAACAACTCGCAAGACATTACCTTGTGCCATACTGTGTTTGAGGTACTTTAACGAAGATGGAACTCATAGCAGCAGCACAATCTTCCGTTACGTGTACACTCGAACCGCCATCATCTGGGTAATACCTGATAAAAGTAGAAAACATAAAAATATGGGAAAGATGTTTTCTAATTGAAAGACAACTAAAACATTAATTTTGCCAAGAAAACAATACTGTAGCATTTATGTAACTCATAATTCATTTTAAGTCGTACCAAATTAAACCATCCTCAATTTTGACAGAAAACTAAACATATAAAACTCCATTGTCAATTACAACTTCTTTTGTGTGACTATGCTACAGGACAGCCAAATGAAATTACTGGGTGACCTATATAAAAGTGCGTCAGAAAAAGGCACCAAGTAAATTATTAATTACAGTAAAGTGATCCAAAACCAGTTCAAAAGTGCAGTCACTTTCCATAATCTGCAAAGTTACGGTATAAGATAAACTGTGACACTTTTTCTCGATGTTCTTTCTTTAGTTAAAAATTAACCGCAGGCAAACCGTTCTCGTTTGGCTAAGGCATATTCATACTCTTAGGGCATCACAATATTGGTAGTCGCCAAATATTTCTCAATCATTAGTGTAAGTATTAGTGTTAGTATAAGCGGGGATGGCTCAACGGTAGCGCGCTTGACTACCACCCTGAGGGTTGGTGGTTCGAGTCCCCGCCCTGTCGAACCTGCTACGTCGCGTGAGGCGAGTCGCCAACTCTATNATATTGGTAGTCGCCAAATATTTCTCAATCATTAGTGTAAGTATTAGTGTTAGTATAAGCGGGGATGGCTCAACGGTAGCGCGCTTGACTACCAACCTGAGGGTTGGTGGTTCGAGTCCCCGCCCTGTCGAACCTGCTACGTAGAGTGAGGAGAGTCGCCAACTCTATGTAATTCCAGGCTAAAGGAATCGCGAGGTGTGGTCACATCGAGAGGAAGGAACAGGACGGTGCTCGATAAGCTTAGCTTCTCAGTGTCCTAAAAACTACCTTCGGATGCTAGGTAGCAATATAGAAAAAAAAATCATTAGTGAGTTTAGACAAGTTTTTTAAACGGACTGCTAAGGTAGTAAGCGGTAGACAGAGCACTCCTTGGAACATGGGGTCTGACGTTTAAAATTTGAAACAAACAGTTCTGGCACTTACTGTTGATCATTATGCATCAATTCGAGTAGTTTCTGTATCAAAACATCTTTCTCTTCATACTTTGAAATGATGTCTGAAAACATCACTTTTCCTTGTTGAACTTTAGTCCATGAGCAATTTATTTCTGCATTGCACAATCCATGAATACCTATGAAGATAAATGTATTGATGTGATCTATACAGTGATAAACAAACATGATTCTGAATTGTTTTCAGGGTGCTCAAGATATACAGTAGCGGTGGCTCAAGATATACAGTAGCTTAATCACTCAATCCCTGCCAAAAAGTCTGCTTCAGCAAACATAAGTGAGACGAAAATCACTTAAAAAATTGCATTTGACATTTTTAGCAATCTTTGGTTTTTTTATTCGGACGACTGTACTTTAGCGGATCAACTTTAGGTCATAGCTCTCGAGAACGTGTTCGAACAATTACCCTACTATCCCTAACTAAACCCCATCTTACCCTAACTAACCCTAACTTACCCTATAAAGCCCTTTTGCAAAACCTGACCCAAACCCTTACTCCATGACACATAACTTGCCCATATTGAAAGCTGGTCCGCTAAAGTGCAGACTAGCCTTGTTGTTTTTGTTTTAAGTCAATAAGCCCTATGACGTATCAATTTCAATAAGTGGTATGAGAACTTTCAATAATTGAGAAAATACAGTAAACTGAAAATTCTTTAAATGGAAGTCTGCCTAAAGGTTACAAAGTGATCAATCATCCCATAAACAATTTTTTCTGCATCATGCTTGAATTTCTCCCAAGCTATCTGAAAATATCAAGCTTTTCACCATGATTATAAACATCTTCATTTGCTTTTTCGGTACAGAACAAATATCTGGGAAACAAACCTGAATGCCTAAAGGTTACAAAGTGATCTATCATCCCATAAAACGCTAGTTCAGTATCATGCCTGAATGGCTTTCAAGCTAATTGCAGTAAAAATATTCATGCTTTTCACCATGATTATAAACATCTTCATTTGCTTTCTACAATCCTGGACAAAAGTTATGAGACTGCAGACCGATTTGACCCTCTCCCAAGTTCAAAGTCCCCCCTCCCCCCTAATCAATGTTGTTCGAGGTTGGAACACTTCAATTATCACCAACATGCATTCGGGAATCATTGTCAAGCAACATTGACACGGGGGGAGGGGGTTTCCAAAGTTATAATCCCCATTATTATTCACAATAAAATTCAACAGTTAAAAACGATGCCAGTCTCCTAACCTTTTGTCCAGGATTGTAGGTACACAACAAATATCTGGGAAACAAACCTGGTTTCAATTTATAGTCTTCAGTTTGCTGCTGCAAAGCATTTGATCCATAAAACACATCAAATCCAGCTTCTTTGTCATAGTTCCCAAGTAGTACATTAAACTTTGCATATTCATCTTCTCCATTGATGAGGTTGTTGACATATTTCACTGGCTCATGTTGACCTTTTAGGTAATTTGTGACAATTGTCCCTCGTGGTTTCAAATTTGGATCATTATTGGTCGGATTCATATCCACTGGCTGTCGGTAATTTGTTAACATGCCAAATTTGCCTTTTCTTGTCATACCCAGCCATGTTCCACCTTCTCTGTTTGTGGTTAAGTCTCTACCTGTGATTAAGCAGAATAATGTAATCATCGTCATCATTAATTGCTACTACTGTATGCACTACATTATATATGTATGGCACCAAGAAATAAAATTAACAAAATTAAACGAAACTAATCAACTAAATTAAATGTAATACTACTCACGGAATCCTGCATTCTTATTGGATATAGATGCTCCTTCGCAAGGTATATGATGCATGTAAGCATCTTTCAACGTCCTGAACCTTGTGTTTAACAAAAAAGTGCTGGGGGTCGTGTAGGAATTTTTGCTTCACAAGGCATTCGGTTTCAATCAAATTTAGTCCCCAATTCGTTACTGATTGGATGTGAGTCCTTATATGCGACAAAACAAAAAATTGGATCCCAATTTTTTCTATTTTAAGGAATGATTGTGCCTTTTCTCTTGTTTAATTCAGAGTTGCACTGTTTGCAGTGTTCGCAGTAATTTCCAAAGCCTTGGCCATAACTACACTCATGTTTTCATAAGAAACCACATATTGTATAAGAAACTGTAGAGTAGTAGCCTCGTCCAGAAAATTAAGAAACTCTACTAGGAGCGATCACCAGCCAATTCCAAGTTGAGAAACTTTTTAGTTCTTGGTTTGTTTTTTGTTTTTTCCTATATTGCTACCTAGCATCCGAAGGTAGTTTTAGGACACTGAGAAGCTAAGCTTATCGAAGCAATGTCCTGGTCCTTCCTCTCGATGTGACCACACCTCGCGATTCCTTTAGCCTGGAATTACAAAGAGTTGGCGACTCTCCTCACTCTACGTAGCAGGTTCGACAGGGCGGGGACTCGAACCACCAACCCTCAGGTTGGTAGTCAAGCGCGCTACCATTGAGCCATCCCCGCCTACAGTTCTTGGTTGCGAGATACAAAGTAGTTCTAACAAAAAAAATGTACTGTATTACAAATATGGTACAAATAATCCAAACATATTGTAATAGAGTATAATTCTTGTTTATGATTTGGTTCTTTGTTGTAATTCTCTGCACTTACCGTTCAAAAAGCCATACTAGCAGTCCTCAATGATGAATTGTAATGAATCATGTAACAAAATTTTATGAAAAATGAAGAAACTCTACCAGTAACTTTTACAACAAGAAATGGGACCAAAATTTAGAAAACCGTAGTATGAAGCCTAGGGTCAAACTTCTTATGAAACAAATGAGCGAATATAATACACATATATATTTTTATGAGAAATTTTTCATAGATCAAACCAAGGGCGATATGAAATGCGTAGTTCCGTTCTGCGAAGGGATGCGAGGGAAAATCAATCCGCTGTGGAGGAAAGTTGATTTTAGGAAATGCTGTGAGGGAAACACTCTGCAGAGACAAACTTTAAGCCATTAAAAGGGGAAAAAGATGATGTTTACAGAGCTTGTAAAAACAATAAATGCCATGGAAAGTTTAAAGGTACTGCCAGTAAGGTATGAACAATTTCTCGTAGCAAACATGTAAGCAAATTGGGCCTAAGAATTGACACATGCTCCCCGATCGGGGCTTAGGCCTAAATCAATATTTTCAACAGAAATGCGCATTTCATATCGCCCTTGATCAAACAAAAATAAAATAGCTTTTGCACTACAACCTGGTATCAATAGGTCTGAAATAATTTGTGAATTTCGTTAATTCTGCCCTATCAAAGATTTTGTATGACCAAAGGGTTCAAGGCACGCGGGGGGGGGGATACACGACTAAAGGATGGACCGGAGTCTGCCGCAGCTCGGTTTTCAGACAGCTACCCGCTTCTTATTGCCAA
>REGM01000081.1:618358-631115 GCA_004194415.1 Aurelia aurita | reverse complement strand
ATGTGCCTCTCCTGCAGTAACGATAACGGTGTACCTATATTTTGGTACCACCGTTATTCTTACAACGCAAGTAAGATTTTAAGCCAACGAAAAAAAATTCACAACTTTCTCGAGATGGAAGGAAGATGTGCCTCTCCTGCAGTAACGATAACGGTGTACCTATATTTTGGTACCACCGTTATTCTTACAACGTGAGTGAGATTTTAAGCCAACGAAAAAAATTTCACAACTTTCTCGAGATGGAAGGAAGATGTGCCTCTCCTGCAGTAACGATAACGGTGTACCTATATTTTGGTACCACTGTTGCGTTATTCTTACAAAATGAGTAAGATTATACGCCAACGAATAAAACTGTTTATCTTGATCTTATTTCAATCCTCCAAACACGAGCTTTCAAGTAATTTCAACATAGATTGGAAATGTATGCTTTTTTGTACATCTTTTATGCAATTTATAATGACGGAAATTCCAAAATATTATAGCTTTAAAAATCATCTCTAAAATTCAACAGTGTAAATATAAAAATTAGGGCAAAATGTATTTACCAAAAGACATAAACAAGTCAAAGCCACTATTTCTGAAAGTTTCTACCGAAGGGTTTGTTCCAAATCGTACCCCAAAATAAAAAATTATGACCATTCTTATGGTTGTGGTGAATTTAATTATATGTTGTATTACATGTTTTGTTGCATTATGGTAATTACTGGTAACTGTTAATCGTTTGAAAAAATTATGACCCTTAATTTATTGATACCTTGGTTATTTTCAAGCAGTTTTCCATCAACGTAAAGAACGAGGTTTTGAAAAAATTTCGAACCATCGTAACTTTGTGATGGCCTTTACAATATGATGGTGGACACAAGTTTGTAGCTTCGAGCCTTGACAAATAATCACTTGCTATTCTAAAACAGGCAGCAACAATTTTTTCCAGCAACTAGACTACTGCAGAACTAGGGAGCGGTCATGAAGTATCTACCAGGAGGGGGTGGAGGATTTTCGTAACTTTGGCAAAAAAAATTCGTGGCCCTTAAAACTGTTTTCAAAAAGTTTCGCAGCCCCTCAATTCATACCAATAATGTTTAATGGCCCATAAACCCCTAAACAACTCATTTTCCATATTTTCCAAACGCAGATTCAGTTGGTGGTTTCAATTATGTAATGAATATCTACAGTAGAGAAGTCTAAAATAAGCAGTTTGCTGCCACCCTTTCAGGAAATGAAAGCAGCGGCGTGGCCAGGACAAATTAACTGGGGGTATTCAAATGAGGGGGCCCCCTGGAAATTTTTTGTGGACAAGCCCTCTACTTTGGCTTAGAACGCTTCTCTCCATCCCATGTTTGCCGGTATTAACATAGAATTTTTGACCATTTTGTGAAATTTGTTTTAAAAGATAGCATCCCCATTTTCTTTGGCTCAAAATCCCTTTCTCAAATGTCAAATTGGAAACCTTTACCAATGCCAAATCGGAAACTTTGACAATTTTGTAACCGTTTTCTATGAATCACCATCTATGGGAAAATTTTTGAGCAAAGACCTTATACATTGTGTTAGAACGCTTCTCGCTATCCAATGTTTGCTTGACCCCGCAACAGAAACCTTGAAAATTCTGTGATAGCACGTCTGGGGAAATATTGTTAAATGCCAATGTTTACTTTGGCTTAGAATGACTCTCCCGGTCACGTTCCAGCATTTCTTGGAAAAATTCTTACCCACCCTACCTATACCCAGCTACTTTCTCCCCATTTTTGAGTTTATTTTAAATAAGTTTTTCTTGGGTTTACTGATCGATTTATTTGTGGTGAAGCACATAATTTGGCATTACTGGACTCTATTTGAAAACATCAAGTAGTTCTGCATTCCCACAATTTGTCCAAAAAAATTTGGTGGCCCATGAATTGAATGCTAAAAAATCTTGCGGCCCATGAGTAAGCAGCACAAAAATTTGATGGCCCCTGCGAATATCCTCCATCCCCCCCTGGTAGATACTTTATGACCGCTCCCTAAGAAACTCAACTCTCGGATTTCTAAAAATTAAGAAACTCATAGTATTGGGAAAAAACTATTCAAGCAACTATTTATTTTAGTCAAGGCATTCCTTAGCATATTTTTACTTTATTTTCTCTTGTTTCCTATATCATATTATTACTTGGAAAGTACTTTGAGTAATGAGTAAATGAGTAATGGAAAATCTTCAAAAAACTTCGTTTTGAAATGTTCATGAGGGCACAGGAAGTAAACATGAAGATTGCTATGGAACTCATACTGTAAGCAACTCTTGAGTATTCAAAATCTGATAATTTTAAGAAACTTTCAGTACAGGCTCAAATCTCAAGTTTCATTCTTATAAAAAAAATAAGTGTACCTCTAATAAAATCAACTTGGTGGGCTGTGACACAAGTGTGAAAAAACTTATCTCGGAACTCTCGGAACTCACATAACTTAGTTCCGAGGTATCCGCGATTTCGACCTGGCCGATTTTTTAAACACCAATCAGGGAGTAAAACAACGAGACTCACCTCCAAGCACATGTGGTGCTTCCTCCCAAAAACCTGCATCTTTTGATGGCCGGTGAAAAACCTCATCTCTGTTTGCTGCAAATATCAACATGTATTTCGAGCTTCTCTCGCAGCATTTTTTGGAAAAATGGAGAAATATTATGCACATATTTTTGTCGGTCTCCGTTTCCCTGTCACACAATTACGACTGTTTAAGGAGCCTTGAAATCAGTGGTCTGTATTAGATTACAAACGTCAAGTAGTTAAGGCAACAAACTGCAGTAAACAATCGGCTGACGAAACTGCACGAAGTCGAAGCAAAAAGTAAATCCAGCCAGCGATCAAAATGAAAACTGCACCTCTGTCCGTTTCCTTCAACTTGATTTCTTTGTTTCTTGGCCCAAAATGATAGTTAGGGTCTTTCTTTCGCCGTTCTGTGACAACCCGCGGAAAACCTCAAGATTACAAAAATCAACGAAAGTGCCTAGGCCATTCTGCCTCTCTTCCAATAAAGAACACAGGGGACCAGGAAGTCAACAGTTCTTGGAATAACAGGTCACGTGGTCTTCGGCAAATCATTTGAAAGCGAACAAAAGCAAGAAGCAAACAGCCCAAATTTTACTTCCGTGAAGTATCTCGCATTTACAAAAGCCAAACTTTTCATCGTTGCATGCTGGATCTTAATAGCTACCCCCTACCCCACAAAANCGAGCTTCTCTCGCAGCATTTTTTGGAAAAATGGAGAAATATTATGCACATATTTTTGTCGGTCTCCGTTTCCCTGTCACACAATTACGACTGTTTAAGGAGCCTTGAAATCAGTTGTCTGTATTAGATTACAAACGTCAAGTAGTTAAGGCTGTAACTGCAGTAAACAATCGGCTGACGAAACTGCACGAAGTCGAACGAAGCAAAAAGTAAATCCAGCCAGCGATCAAAATGAAAACTGCACCTCTGTCCGTTTCCTTCAACTTGATTGCTTTGTTTCTTGGCCCAAACTGATAGTTAGGGTCTTTGTTTCGCCGTTCTGTGACAACCCGCGGAAAACCTCAAGATTACAAAAATCAACGAAAGTGCCTAGGCCATTCTGCCTCTCTTCCAATATAGAACACAGGGGACCAGGAAGTCAACACTTCTTGGAATAACAGGTCACGTGGTCTTCGGCAAATCATTTGAAAGCGAACAAAAGCAAGAAGCAAACAGCCCAAATTTTACTTCCGTGAAGTATCTCGCATTTACAAAAGCCAAACTTTTCATCGTTGCATGCTGGATCTTAATAGCTACCCCCTACCCCACAAAAACTGTCCGGGTTGAGAATACGCGAAAAATCTATTTTTGACGATTGCAGAAAAAAACGTTCCCAAATAAATAGGCTCTTACCTTGGGCTCAAACTCGCTACTACTCCAAGCCTTGTTTATGTACATTGAAACATTCTAACCATGTATTCGTTTATGCTTTCGACAACCAAATAAATACTACACCAGCTTATTCTGGTTTTGTCTTCCAATTAGCCTCCCTCGCTATCAACTATTTGCAATTTAGTTTACATATTATATAGATATTTGTTCATGTCATTGGATATGGATACCTGCCAGTCCTTTAACGGGAGATATAACAATGCAAAAATTGGAAATATATTTACAGTATCTTACAAAATAGCGTTTAGTCAAAGTTGCCTTAGAATCTTTATCTTGCTTTACCTTCTGGGTCTTGGTGAAGGTGACCATATCCTTGAGTTGCTTCAGATCGGACAGCTTTCTTACTTTCTGCTAACGTTTGATGTCATTCTTCTTGCCCATATCGTTTTCCTTGTTCTTGTATTCTTTGCGCTGAAGTAATTCATTGAACAACTTACTTGTTAATCGTCGCCAACTTCTTCCCCTTCTTCTTCATCCGGAGAACACTGGGGAACATAAGAATAAGTTGAATAATATTTGAAGGGCTATGCCAATAAGATGATTCAAAAACTAAAAGGACCAAAAATATGCATAAAACAAAACTTATGAGAAAAAGCCTTAAATTAGGAATAATTTAGATTCACCTTAAAGGGTTTGTGCAAGGTTAAAAGCTTGCATTTGCAAAGAGCAAAAACATCTAAAAATATCCCATTCAAATCGAAGTTGCACACGCGCCGTGAACAATGGATAGCCAAAGAAACAATGCTGTGTCTTGAGTGTTTTCTTTGTCCTATTTATAGACAAGCCTATTTACCATTGCACATTCCCTTTAAGGGTTTGTCCGAAACTTTGTTCCATCGAACCTTTTGGTTGCTAATGTTTAGAAGCATGGTGGAGAGCAAACTTTACTTTAAAATATATCCATTTGGGGTAAAATCATATTTCGTAACAGAAGAAAACAGAAGGGACGCTTATTAAACAGATTCAAATTTCCTTGAACAGATTCATAAATGCAATAATATTGGCAAAATAGTGTTAAATTATGTTTAGAAATTACCTGACTAAAATCGGCCACTCATTTCTGGTATCTTTAAGAAACCTTTAAGAACGGCCTAAAATCTCGATCAAATTTCCATAAGAAATGACTTCAACACGCTTTAAGCCTGGTGTTCATTAGGTGGGTGAAGTCGCTGGAGTCGTTGGAACCAACGACTATAACGACCCAAAAGACCCAAAAGACTGAATTTAAATTGCGAAAATAAACTCTGTAACCACCTTGACAACCCCCACGACTGAGTTGCTCCATAGTTAAAGAGTCCTTCTTAAGAGTACTTAAAATAAACCAGGTTATTGAATGCTGCGTTCTAATTGGTCGATCCAACAAATCGAAGGCATTTGATTGGTTAAAATTTAGCCTGGGTTAGACAAAGCTGGTTTAACTGCTTCAGTGTGAATGAGGTAAAAGAGTCCTTGACACAATTTCATACAAAGAAATGTTCATGATCGTTACCCGGGTACATAACATGTTGAGAGTACGGGTATCTGCCGCCCATATGGGTGGATTTTGGCGCCCGAAATTCTCTAAACAAGGGTCATCGGCAGATTTTCCTTAGACATGGGTCGGTTTGGCTGAAATCGGCAAAAAATCTTTGATAATGGTTGTTTTCCGCCAAAATTCCTCATAAAAGTGGGTACGAAGGCGAATTTTGGCAATTAGAAGAGGGTAGCTTTCTGAAAACCGGGTGGCAGACCCCGTACATCCACAAGTCATGTACCCTCCCTCCCCCCCGGGATCGGTAACATAGTCAAATTCTGATGAATTTCAAAAAAGTTTTGGGTTTCTCATATTATGACTTGGTGAAAAGAATCGAGCAAAAATAAAATTATAATAAAATCATAATACTTACGAGAAATTCGACAAAACATATTTGCGAGTCGTCTGTTAGAATCATATACTGCATTGAAAGAAATCCACGTTTGTCCATTCGTATTGAAATCTTGTTGGATAAATTCAGTGCCTTCGTTGATGGCTTCAGTAACGTGGTTTTGTATCTGCAAGACGGAAGTTTCATTTCACTTATAATTCTTTGACGCGGGTAAAATTTATTAGAATTTCATAAATTTACTTTTTAAAGCTAATCAACCTCAACATGTTAGTTAAATATATCTGAATAATCAAAGGCAAGTAAAATGGATCTACTCTACTTTGCTAGTGCTTAAATTTTAATTGTTCTGAGATCAATGCTAGGAGAATTTGTTCAGTGCCGTTCATAGTCAGAACCAGATGACGTCATGTCTATTTCTGCTATGGACGGTACAGAATATTATATTTTTGTTATTGTTTTAACTATGATAGATAAAAAAATGGATCTATACTTTCACCTGCATAACCACATATTATTGTCTCGTAAACTAGCTTTCACTTAACCAATTTAAAATCGTTCGATGGTGATGCATTATAAAGCAAAAGGCTTACCTGTTACTTTGAGTCTGGTTGCAGTCAAACAGCTCGACAAGATCTGAATCTTTCGGATAGTCAGCCTGAAATGAAAATTTTCTCAAATCAGAGAGTTTACCAAGTGATGAATTTTGGTCAGTCTAGATACAGTAGCTAGGCATCGTTTCAAGAAACAAAAAAGACATGCAGATATAAATTGGCAGCACTCAACACGTCTCTTGACTTAATGCAGATTCTTCGGCAAATTACAGTATTTCTACATTCTTCCTTACATTTGTTCCATAAATTATCTAAAAAGCTAAGACATGAAAGTATAACTTGTTATTATATCAATAAAGAATGCTCATGGTTAATTTGAATTGTACAGACAGTAAGTCTTGCAAATCGGCAGGAAATTGCCGAGTTTATTCTTGATCAAGTACTGTAGCTTCTATTTTGATAAATAGCTATCTTCCATTACAATTCTGTTAAACGAAATATTCAGCATTATTACCTCAAGTAAACTCTTTATCTTATCATAATCATTTTTATCTCGAGATATCCTTCACTATACTTTAAAGAGCTGCAACATCCCAAATAAAAAAGGTTGACCAAAATAGGATTATCAATATATAAAAATAAAGAGACAACCTATCAGATCTGTTCCTAAAATTGTGCAATGTTTAGAGATAACTTACATGGCTACTTCCAGCATACCCAAATGTTGAGATTCTGAAATGTGGAGCATCTGGAGACATTAAGATTTGGATGAAGTCACTTGTCATGTCCAGTTCAGCAAATGCATCTTTGAGAGCAACAGACTATGATGAGACAAAAAATAGATAATAGCATTCTGAATACACAAAAAAGTTTGTTCTTTAACAAATCAATGTTAAAATGAAGTACAGTATATGACTGATTTAAATTCTTGCCTACATAACTTGCATGTACAAATGCAAATTATTTCTAGCTCAGAGTACTCAGACAGAGTACTCAGAGGCAACTCTGAGGGCACAAACCGTAGTGTCGCAGGCACACATCAGCTGTATAGCTACCTATAACTCCAGTCTGTGTTAACAAATAAACATTGTTTGTTTGCATACTGTGGCAGTAGATTAATCTATTTCACACAGGCAGATTAATCTATTTCATAGATGCTAACACATTCATATCAATTCTGGCTGGAGAATATTTTAATTTTGTACTCGGTGAACTTATTTTCAAAAAAAGCATTGCATAAGGCAAAACAACCAAAACATCATGAGAGTACTTAGAGTGACTTTTGAAAGAGGCAAAACAAGGTCTTACCTTCATGATAATCTTATTCTCAACATCTTCTCCTGAAAAATCAAAGTCTAAAAGATCTTCTTCTGGTTCTTGCGTCTTGATACTGCAATCTGTCAATATTCCAGCATCTTCTACCAACCTAATAGAGTATAAAGCATTTCTGTCAATTTACTATTGATTAAATATATAATGCATTTCTATCAATTTGAGACTGTCTAAGTAAGCTCCTGAACTCTATTTGAAAAATGTAAGTACATTAAAATGGACACCAATTTAGATTTTGAGCTGAAATTTCATTTATTAACTCATCTTATTGGCACCTTGAAATGGAGTAAATTTGAAGAGACTTGAAAGACATGACCTGACAGGCACCTGCTGGAATTAGTTGGAATTAGCCTACTACTGTATTTGCCCTTTCCTTGAAAATATTGTTCTATCAAATGGCATAGTATAGAGGTTATTATACTGAAACAAGTACTGTAGATCTTTTATTCAGGTATAAAAACAAGGTAGTTCACTATAAGCTTGTTTTGTACTTTGCGACCGATTGACGGGATTTGTAAATCAAACTACCCTTGGTGGCCTCATACTTTGAAGTTTCTTTTCAGAAACAAATACCACTACATAATCCTTCTTAATAAAGTAGTACATACATGAGTTTTAATGGTGAACCATGCCCTCTATAACACATCTTAAGTGCTGTGAATGATCCAGTATCTTTGCTGCTGCCAAAAATATTCAGGCATTCCTGCAAATTTATGAATATTGTCAGGCCAAATGCATCAATAATCTCCAAACACAGAAAAATATGCAAGTATATTTCATATCCATCAGGAGATAAGTAATGAATGTTTACAACAGTATCATATCATAACCTTCTCAAGAGATTCTTCATGAGTGGATAGAGGGTTCTAGGTATTTATTCAAGCAGTTCGAAAAATTTTAAAGGACTTTTAGCAATACTTACTGTATATTTCAAGTGCTCAGAAAAATAAAATAAAATTGCAAATACTTTGTGATTTTCCTACTGTCAACCAGAGTTCAATTCACTCCAATCCAATGCAGCAGTACTACATATTTACAAATACATCAACGCTTCTCTTACCAATCAATAGTATTCCTCAAAGAAAAGTTTTTCAATTACTTACTAGCATCACTGCAAGATTGATTTTGAATATGGCATTTTCTTCTTTGAAAGAATATTCTTGAAACATGGCTGATTGAACAAAAGCACTTGCTTGAACATATTTGCTGTCTTCTACAGTTATTTTCAGACCAGTTTCTGATAGAAATACTGTTGCAACCTGGGGAGAGAAATGCTGTGTCAGTTTATATTTTTTTCCACTTTTTGCTAAAGCTGGTGTTACACGGTGCAATTTTTCTAGCAACTTGGGTCACAACACGGTTGCGAAACAAGTTGCTGGCCAATTGCCCTGTGTAACATGTCATCTCTGCAATTTGCAACGCAGTTTTCTGCTCTCGCAATGATTTCCAGAAATAGAACTCAGTTCTACTTTCTGCAATGATTGCAAGTATTTTTAGGGTCATTGCACCGTGTAACACCTGTTTCTGCAACTTGCATTGCAATCCTGAATTTCACGCATGTGCAGCTAATAAAGTTAACTGCCTCCAGTCTCCATGAAGCTCTCCATGATAGTTGCACGGCCTGAATCATTGTAGCGTGGAACACCCCAATAAAAAACTCCTTGCAATTTCCTCATCTTACAATGCATGTCATGCTTTACTTGTTTTTACTGTGAAGAGAGAGTTCTGTATGTGGTGCAGCATCGCTTTAAATTTAGAAGAGAAATTTGTCAATACTGGACAGCGTTGAAACATGTTTGTTGAGTGACCTGAAAAATGTTTTAAGCTGCAAATTACAGACGTTTCTCTTAGCTTTTCAATCCATGTAAGCATGGTTTCGTTTCGTAATTTTTGAAAACTTGAGTCTAGATTTTCTTTTAAGCGGCTTCTTATAAGAAAATTCATATATTGCATTAAAACTGATAACAGGCACTCTTCGAGGCACATACAGCACCATTGGTTCACCAGTGTGTTATTATTTATGGGCCTAAAAATCCCAGCGAGACCGAGAGGAGAGGGATATCCGAGCGTGCAACTTACGTCTTTGAAATGGATTGCTTTCAGAACGTTTGTCAAGTTTCTTGCATTGTCCATTCGACCAACGAATATATAGCCTTCACTTTCTTCTGATTCTTCCATCATTTGTGACATATTTCCTTCGGGGACTGGCATTTCTTCCAGTTTTCTTTGCTTCTTCGAGGAACGACCTTCTGGTTAGGCCATCTCAGATCTCAGAATGAAAAGGAAAGAGACTGGGGCGAGGCAACTTCGAAATCGGCGGGAAACTGATGGCGTAAGCAAAGTCTTCACAACAAATATGGTAGCAATATAAATGTCTCAATTTCTTATGAACATTCAGGTGTAAACAATGGAAAATATGGAAGGCGACATGATTACTATCAGCAGAAGACTTTTAGAAGACGCGGTAATTATTTTTCGCTTGTATTTAGCGATATTTTCGTACTCAAATGGAGGTCTTTTTGTCTCTAAGTTTGAGAAATACTGTAATGATCATGTCATTTGTCAAGCCTATGATGTATGGACAGTCACTAAACTGGCATGAAGGATACATACAATATATTATCATGATTTAGAACATTTAGAAGCTGTTTTACAAAGATGTGTCCTGATATAAAATAATACGATGAATGAACGATGAAAAAACTTAACAGCAAACAAACAATCGTGTTTGCATTGAAATGAAGGCTTAGCCCTACCATACCGTNAACACATTCATATCAATTCTGGCTGGAGAATATTTTAATTTTGTACTCGGTGAACTTATTTTCAAAAAAAGCATTGCATAAGGCAAAACAACCAAAACATCATGAGAGTACTTAGAGTGACTTTTGAAAGAGGCAAAACAAGGTCTTACCTTCATGATAATCTTATTCTCAACATCTTCTCCTGAAAAATCAAAGTCTAAAAGATCTTCTTCTGGTTCTTGCGTCTTGATACTGCAATCTGTCAATATTCCAGCATCTTCTACCAACCTAATAGAGTATAAAGCATTTCTGTCAATTTTCTATTGATTAAATATATAATGCATTTCTATCAATTTGAGACTGTCTAAGTAAGCTTCTGAACTCTATCTTAAAAATGAAAGTACATTAAAATGGAAACCAATTTAGATTTTGAGCTGAAATTTCATTTATTAACTCATCTTATTGGTACCTTGAAATGGAGTGAATTTGAAGAGATTTGAAAGACATGACCGGATAGGCACCTGCTGGAATTAGCTGGAATTACCCTACTACTGTATTTGCCCTTTCCTTGAAAAATATTGTTCTATCAAATGGCCTAGAGGTAGCTATCCTGAAACAAGTACTGTAGATCTTTTATTCAGGCATACAAACAAGGTAGTTCACTATAAACTTGCTTTTTACTTTGAGACAGATTGATGGAATTTGTAAATTAAACTACCCTTTGTGGCCTCATACTTTGAAGTTTATTTTCAGAAATAGATATCACTACATGATCTTTCCATATAAAGTAGTACATACATGAGTTTTAATGGTGAACCATGCCCTCCATAACACATCTTAAGTGCTGTGAATGATCCAGTATCTTTGCTGCTGCCAAAAATATTCAGGCATTCCTGCAAATTTATTAATATTGTCAGGCCAAATGCATCAATAATCTCCAAACACATAAAAATATGCAAGTATATTTCATATCCATCAGGAGATAAGTAATGAATGTTTACAACAGTATCATATCATAAACTTCTCAAGAGATTCTTCATGATTGGATAGAGGGTTCTAGGTATTTATTCAAGCAGTTTGAAAAATTCGAAAGGACTTTTAGCATTACCTACTGTATAATTCAAGTGCTCAAAAATACTTTGTGATTTTCCTACTGTCAACCAGAGTTCAATTCACTCCAATCCAATGCAGCAGTACTACATATTTACAAATACATCAACGCTTCTCTTACCAATCAATAGTAATCCTCAAAGAAAAGTTTTTCAATTTACTTACTAGCATCACTGCAAGATTGATTTTGAATATGGCATTTTCTTCTTTGAAAGAATATTCTTGAAACATGGCTGATTGAACAAAAGCACTTGCTTGAACATATTTGCTGTCTTCTACAGTTATTTTCAGACCAGTTTCTGATAGAAATACTGTTGCAACCTGGGGAGAGAAATGCTGTGTCAGTTTATATTTTTTGCCACTTTTTGCTAAAGCTGGTGTTACACGGTGCAATTTTTCTAGCAACTTGGGTCACAACACCGTTGCGAAACAAGTTGCTGGCCAATTGCCCTGTGTAACATGTCATCTCTGCAATTTGCAACGCAGTTTTCTGCTCTCGCAATTATTTCCAGAAATAGAACTCAGTTCTACTTTCTGCAATGATTGCAAGTATTTTTAGGGTCATTGCACCGTGTAACACCTGTTTCTGCAACTTGCATTGCAATCCTGAATTTCACGCATGTGCAGCTAATAAAGTTAACTGCCTCCAGTCTCCATGAAGCTCTCCATGATAGTTGCACGGCCTGAATCATTGCAAGTCGCAGAAATCATTGCAGCGTGGAACACCCCAATAAAAAACTCCTTGCAATTTACTCATCTTACAATGCATGTCATGCTTTACTTGTTTTTACTGTGAAGAGAGAGTTCTGTATGTGGTGCAGCATCGCTTTAAATTTAGAAGAGAAATTTTTCAATACTGGACAGCGTTCAAACATGTTTGTTGAGTGACCTGAAAAATGTTTTAAGCTGCAAATTACAGACGTTTCTCTTAGCTTTTCAATCCATGTAAGCACGGTTTCGTAATTTTTGAAAACTTGAGTCTAGATTTTCTTATAAGCGGCTTCTTATAAGAAAATTCATATATTGCATTAAAACTGATGACAGGCACTCCTCGAGGCACATACAGCACCATTGGTTCACCAGTGTGTTATTATTTATGGGCCTAAAAATCCCAGAGCGAGACCGAGAGGAGAGGGATATCCAAGCGTGCAACTTACGTCTTTGAAATGGATTGCTTTCAGAACGTTTGTCAAGTTTCTTGAATTGTCCATTCGACCAAAGAATATATAGCCTTAACTTTT
>REGM01000081.1:606447-618079 GCA_004194415.1 Aurelia aurita | reverse complement strand
CCACTTTTTGCTAAAGCTGGTGTTACACGGTGCAATTTTTCTAGCAACTTGGGTCACAACACCGTTGCGAAACAAGTTGCTGGCCAATTGCCCTGTGTAACATGTCATCTCTGCAATTTGCAACGCAGTTTTCTGCTCTCGCAATTATTTCCAGAAATAGAACTCAGTTCTACTTTCTGCAATGATTGCAAGTATTTTTAGGGTCATTGCACCGTGTAACACCTGTTTCTGCAACTTGCATTGCAATCCTGAATTTCACGCATGTGCAGCTAATAAAGTTAACTGCCTCCAGTCTCCATGAAGCTCTCCATGATAGTTGCACGGCCTGAATCATTGCAAGTCGCAGAAATCATTGCAGCGTGGAACACCCCAATAAAAAACTCCTTGCAATTTACTCATCTTACAATGCATGTCATGCTTTACTTGTTTTTACTGTGAAGAGAGAGTTCTGTATGTGGTGCAGCATCGCTTTAAATTTAGAAGAGAAATTTTTCAATACTGGACAGCGTTCAAACATGTTTGTTGAGTGACCTGAAAAATGTTTTAAGCTGCAAATTACAGACGTTTCTCTTAGCTTTTCAATCCATGTAAGCACGGTTTCGTAATTTTTGAAAACTTGAGTCTAGATTTTCTTATAAGCGGCTTCTTATAAGAAAATTCATATATTGCATTAAAACTGATGACAGGCACTCCTCGAGGCACATACAGCACCATTGGTTCACCAGTGTGTTATTATTTATGGGCCTAAAAATCCCAGAGCGAGACCGAGAGGAGAGGGATATCCAAGCGTGCAACTTACGTCTTTGAAATGGATTGCTTTCAGAACGTTTGTCAAGTTTCTTGCATTGTCCATTCGACCAACGAATATATAGCCTTCACTTTCTTCTGATTCTTCCATCATTTGTGACATATTTCCTTCGGGGACTGGCATTTCTTCCAGTTTTCTTTGCTTCTTCGAGGAACGACCTTCTGGTTAGGCCATCTCAGAATGAAAAGGAAAGAGACTGGGGCGAGGCAACTTCGAAATCGGCGGGAAACTGATGGCGTAAGCAAAGTCTTCACAACAAATATGGTAGCAATATAAATGTCTCAATTTCTTATGAACATTCAGGTGTAAACAATGGAAAATATGAAAGGCGACATGATTACTATCAGCAGAAGAATTTTAGAATATGCGGTAATTTTTTTCGCTTGTATTTAGCAATATTTTCAAACTCAAATGGAGTAATTTTTGTCTCTAAGTAAAGTGTGAGAAATACTGTAATGATCATGTCATTTGTCAAGCCTTTGGACAGTCGCTAAACTGGCATGAAGGATACATACAATACATTATCATGATTTAAAACATCTAGAACCTGTTTTACGAAGGTGTGTCCTGATATAAAATAATACGATGAATGAACGAATGAAGAACTTACAGCAACAAACAATAGTGTTTGAAGGTTTACCGTGCATTCTATCGACACCATCAAGCACGAATCTTTCAGCACAAGCAGCTCCTAATAAAATACAGTTACTAGTCTAGATCTACTGCTAGTTGCTTTCCTTGCAGCGCTTTTAAAGTTAATATTTAAAGAATTTACCACAGTCTATAAAGATTCAGTTTTTCTCTATTTTACATGTTCGTCGTATCCTGTCAATTTCTCATCATGCTTGATGTGCTAGCAATCCCAACAACTTTCTTTTGCACTGTCTTCCTTGCACACGTTTTCTTGCATAAGAAACTTTAATTCAACATGAAAATTTCCGCATTCTAGTACTAAAAGTTTTGTAATACGTTTCTTACTTTTCAAATGCATGAATTATCATGTAGTTTCTAGCACTGCTAAAGATGTTTCTTGACATATAAAATATCAGATGGGAAGAAAAAGTGTTCTATTATGCTCAAAACATAAAACGGTTTTTTGCTATTACTCAAGAATAAGAGTTTAACGACATATTTGCTATAATATCCTTGAATTCATCTTTTAAAAGTTTCTTACTAATTCTCAAACATAGTACGAGAGTTTCTTAAAATTTTGGCCATCTTAGTACTGGTTTCTTATAAACCAGTTTCTTATAAAAAAACGTTTATTGTATTGGTTTTACTACTATGCCTTTGTGGCTAATTTTAGGTAAAAACGACAAAGCAGTTGAAGTCTGACACAGAACAAATCTCTGGTGTTATAAAGGAAGAACTAAATGAAATCGAAAAGTTGAAGAGAGATGCAGAGCAATGGAGAAACATGGTACAAAGCCTATATCTAACTTTATATACGGAAACAACGTTACTAAATTACAAAAATTATGATTTATTTATTGATTGTTGTTGCCTTAAAATGCGAAAGGATTCTGGTAGAAATATCTCCCTGATGCCATATTTGGCACAATTGTCTTTAGTCAATTATTGTTTTACAAGGAGTGTCAACATTTGCTAACAGGATTTCGTACACTCACGTAAGTAACGCATTTCAGTCATTACATTTTCATTGCAAGAATGAGAGGGTTTCTTTTTATTCTCTCTTTTGTTTCGACCATTCACAGAATTGGTTCGACATCTGATTTGTTTCAGGCAGTGGAAGATATTCATGCGGGCCTAGATATAACATACACTTGTGCAAATACATACATGCTGCATGCCACCGGCAGGGGGTGGATAAAGGAACACTGTTCAAAATTGAGGCGCAGACTTGCAAGGGATTCTGGGGTTAGATAATGATTTGATTGATTGATAATGTGACTGTTCTTGTAGCCCTTCTTTTTTAATGATTTATTGTCCTAAGAAAATAATCGTAGGTGCCCATCCAATGGGGTGCAATAATTCAACCCATCGGCTTGACGAAGGACATTTTGGTGCATGATTATGTGTTGTCACTAAAATCAAAGTCTTTCTATTGACTCTGCTAAAATAAATCCTTGAACTTTTAGCAAAGCAAATTGGAGTCTGGAAGCCATGTATTGGTAAACAGAACAGACATTGAAAGACTGATAACAGAAGCAATGCAAATTAAAGAATATCTTCCAAAAGTAAGTCATATAAAACTTTTCCCTTACCAATGAAAACATTGTTCAACAGTCGAACTAGATAAATTTCGTCGTTTCGCATTAGGATATTGTGAATTAAAAAAGATTACAGAAGTTGAAGGTCAAGAACAAACTTTTAAATGAATCATGATTTTGAATAATGAAAAATTAATCATGATTAAACCTGACATTCATATTGAAAGTAAAACAATAATTTGTTCTCTTAGGTGCTGAAGAAAGATTACTACACTGCATATGCAAGATTAGACAAAGTGGAATCAGGTAGATAGTTTTTATCTAGAAACAATTTCGATTGACGGTAGTCATACTTGTTATGACAGGGCCGTCGCAAAAGTTGTCGAGGAAGGGGGGTGTGAGTTTTAAATTTGCCGACAAAGGGCGTTGTCGTTGGGCGTGGTCGTTTCCAAAATACTGCGACTTCCTAACAATGACAAAAATACAACTAATAGATATGCGAGGGAAGCGAGTAAAAACAAATTTCGTATCTGCTGCGATATGATTGGCTCTGATCCGCTTGAAAACGTTTCTTGTCGTTTGAAACAGTAACAGCAATCGCAATTTACAGTCTGGAAGTCTCGTAACAACAATGTTCCGAAGCATAACTGGATTGGGGATTCCTACTTTCAGCTGTAAATTTGCCTAAATTTGCCGACATCGAGCTTCATTTGCCGATAGCCAGTTTTCCAGGGGGGGGGTGTCACACCCCCTACACCCCACTGTTCGCGACGGCCCTGCTTGTGCAATGAAAATGTCCCTTTTCCTTCCTCATCTTACGTCTTTGGCAGTATAATTATTTCGAGGAAAGAAATAATCTAGATATTGTTTAAAGGTTTAAATATTGCAATGCTGAGTCAAGTCAGTTTCGATCACCTTAACATATTGCAATTTCTTCCAGATGCATCGAAACTTAAAGCAGAAAAGACAAAGCTTTCTGGGGAGCTAGACAGAATGACAAAAAAGTATAAAACTACCATCGGAGATTTGGAACATGAAAGACAGGTATGACATTTATCTGTGCCTAATATATAGAAATCTTTTATCTTTATTACACAATGCATTTTCATTATGAGCAGCAACTGTGGCTTCAGCTTCTCGAAAGTTCTAGGGCTCCTGATTATAATAATAATAATAATAATACGAATATTTATACAGGATAACCTATCAGCATAATGGTAATACTGTTATCTTAAGGGTCCTGTCATAAAAGTAAAAGTAAAAGAACTTCTAGCTACATTACATTTTTGTTTTATAAAAGGAAAGATGTGTATCGATTGTTTCTTCGTGAGAAATGTTTGTTCACAAGAGCTTTCTACACAATGGTGTCAAATGTATTTTACACCCTACGTACTAGAGCCTCAAGAGAAACTTAACAGAAAATATTAAACAGGCTATTTCAAATTCAGAAACTCATAAACACGTTGCAATAAGTATCTTGAAAAAAAATGTGACAGCTTACGGAAAAAGAAGCACTTATTCAAACTTATGAAGTTGGTAACGTTCTAATACGACATAATTTGAAACATAATTTGAAATAAGGACCATCGAATAGATTTTAAAAGTTAAAAATCGCAAAGATACGGTTAGCAAATGACTTTTACTTACTAGTTAGGAGGAAATGCAATATTCTGATTTATTAGAAGACGATTTTTTCATATCGTTCAAGACATTTTTTAGATAATAAATTTCGGTTCCTAACCTTTTTGTCTTTTACAGGAGAAAGCTGAGTTGAAGGTTAGCTATTAAATACATCTTTTCATTTCCTCCGTCTGAGAAATTCTGATCCGCAGAATGATTATGTATTTGACGAATTTTCCCCAAACTCACTGCCTAGTTTGTCCTTGGGGAACTTTCATTAATATTCTTTCTGACATCTTCTAAAGCGGTAGACTTGTTAAGATAGAGATGTGTGTTCTTTTCGTATCTTCAAACCAAAAATTAAACTTCTTTAAAAAGGTGTTTTGGTCCAAGCTTTTTAGACTTTCATCTTGCAAAAGGAAGAGCTCCAAAGAGCTTGCTAACTCTCCATTCTCAGGTTCCTATCGTTGTTAGGATATTATCTGCGATCTCTCACGTTTCACCCTACTCACTCTTCTTTTGAACTGAGATTTTCTCTGCATTGACTTTCAGAGACTTGGTCCAAATTTACAAAAGAATCTCTTCATTACTTCCGTAATTATCAGACGATTTGATTTGCAATGTACTTTTCGTTCGAGACAATTTTCTAGCACTGCTTCTTTTGTTCCAGCATTCTTTTCTATTTTCCACCGACAGCACAATGTAGAAGAACTCAACGAGATAAACGCACAACAGTCCGATTATTGTTCTCGAATGGGCTCAGCAAGTTGCACTCTTCTTTGGAGACTGTCACAAAGAGATGATTGTATGGAAACACTTGTTGCAGGGGTAAGAACTTACTTTCTACACAGCAGATGATACAGAATGTAAAGTCAATGGTTTGAAGTAAGTAATATGTTAAAGGTAGTGGCTCAAAACCTGTTTTGTCGTGACAAGGCTGGTCTACAGAAAATTTTTGTCCAGTATTAGTTCTGCCAGAAAAGGCCACAAACATGCAAGCACTGCGCATAGGAAGTTCTGCAATATGAAATTCGGCAGGAAATATTTCTTGATAAGGCTATGGTAAGCACAAATACTAGATTGTAGAGTAAATGATTCAGAAGTGAATTTACAGTAAAGCAGAATAACCTAAAAATGAAAGAAAAAATCTATTCCCTGTGCTCCTCCTGTGACAGTGGAGAAACATTTCAACATTTTGCAAGAAAATTTCCTTGTAAAAGCTGGTAAAAACCTTTGCAAAAACCTGATAAAGCCGTTTTCTCCTTGATATTTACAGCAGCAGCTCGTGTGTATACATTTGCTGCAGGAAATTTTTAAGCATCTGGTAGAAAAAGAACTTTTTTGCGGGCCTGAGGCTTGCTACATTAAGACATGGTGTAATTAAATATCTAGCCAAATAAGGCAAATCTACACCAGTTCTCAGTTCGTAAAAGGAAATTGCATGCAATATGATTTCTCATTTCAGACACAGACAGAAGAATTCATACAACTTGTTTGCCACACAGTAGAAAGCTTTGCACTTACGCTATCCGATGGTGAAGCCCATGATTACGAAGATAGTTCTGGTGAAGTCAAATTTGTTCTAGCCCTCTGTGGAGTAGCAACGAACATCGCAGCGTCTCCCTATGGACGGGAATTCCTTATGACAAACAGCAGTGGGAAGATGCTAGTCAATTCAGTTCTGAATACAATTTGCCAGCTTCCCCCTAAGAGAAAACAAGAAATGAAGATAAGGAATCTATGTCTGAAGTTTCTGTATAATATTAGGTAAGATGAATTTTATTATCTTTGAGTAAATGATTGGCGGTACAAGACTTTAAAATAACAGACTCATTGTTTTCAACATGCAAACGCAACATTTAAACACTTAAAGAAAAACGATAATAATCATAGCTGCAAAATTAGTAAACAAATTAACCTTCGAAGAAATACTAAAATGGCTAGTAGCTTTAAAAGAACAACGATCAAGTTGTTGATAATCAAAAATGCGTTTCGTCCTCGTTTCGTCCCACCCTCCTGAGTTGGTTCGCGCGAATGACAAATTACCCATTCAACAAAGAGCACGTCCTTCAATCTGACACACAAGCTAATGTTCAGATGTCTTCTATACCTACCCTACCTAACGAGATACGACAATATTTTTATATGCATACAAGTCTGTCGCATGCAAAGCTTTGGATGATCATAATTTCCTTCTTGAATGTTCCACAATCCTGGAAAGCTGCGAGTAAAGTGCCTGTAAAATTTCACTCAGTTTTGTTGCAGCTTGTTGCAACTGAGAAGGATAGAGAAATCTATATTGCAAAAACTGTGTGGCATTACTTTTAATTCAAGTCGTGAATTGTTTATCTTACAGTATAAATCAACAAGGGATCAAGTTCCTGTCAAAGAAATCAAGTCTAATTCAAACACTAACAGCTATCATTGAGGGTAAGAAGTTTTGGGCATTGTCGAATATACGTGGTATTATACAGTAAGTCTTCGATGTTATTGCGGGTCAACAAAATGTAGGAACTGAGATATAAGAATATCCAGGAAGAGATTAAATCTACTACTTTCCATTTATAACTTATGGCAATTTTCCTTACCTATGAGAACCACGCAGCCTGTTGCAATTTCTTCTAGAAGCTTAACATGAAAATTGAAAGACACACTCATAATGATTTTCATTTATAATTTCTCATTTTAGTGGATGTCAACCTTGAGAATCGTGTTCTATCGGTGAGGTAAGATCGTACTGTTCAACCTTCTGTTTGCATATTTTTTCTGGAACAACTCACCTGCAAATTTATACACTGTTCATTTCTGTTCATTTCAAAACTGGAAAGGAGAAATATTTACGATTAAGGCTGTTACTAACTGTCTACAAATTCAAGCATTACACAGTGCTGGAATTAACAGTGATTAAGTCGTACTTTATTCAGCATCATAACGACAATATATCGTCCATCGTATGTTTTTCATAAAATACATTCCCTGAGCTATCTGAACAAACATTCGAAGCAGTGGCGTCGCTATTAGGGGGTGGACATGTCCACCCAAGTTTCTCAGAGTGGTATTTATTCATTAGCAAAAATAGTGTAAAAGTGGTTGGGTATACCATACAGAACGTAATTCTTTACTTTGTCCACCTCACCTTTTTAGGGCTGGCGACGCACCTGATTTAATGATGTAAGTTCAATCTAAAGAACCAATATCAACATTTGATTATGCATGTTTACTTCTTTCAACAGACTTATTCAGTCTCTGATGCTGGAATCTGATAATGAAAGCATATGTTATGAGGTTGCAAAACTGGTAAGACTGAAAACATACTGCTTATTCATTTTTCTGAGAGAAATACTAGGGTGTAGTGACGGAACAAAGAAATGTGATTCACTGAAAAGCATTTTGAGTACTGAGGTTCTTTCTAGGCTTAACTAACCTGAGTACCATACAGCCTCAAAATCTTATCACATAATTTTGTGCCTACGAAATGGTTCACAATCTTTGTCATTAAATATTCATCAAAAATTTTATCACATTAGGAAAATAAGCTCTTTACACAAGCTGGTTTGCCTCAAACATCGTTTCGGCGAAATTTCGATGCTTAACTTCTGAGCACTAAAAATTTTGAGACGAACTGTTAAAAGATGTATGCTTGTTAACGCTACGCTACATTGCACGTTCTTCCTAAAAAAGTAGCATTTGCCTCTGCTATGCTAAGTTTAAATCTGTACTGTATCGTTGATAAGTTGATGATACATTTGGCTCATCGTAGAATTTAGTCTTGATATCATGAAAATCATATGTGATCATTTCTAGCTTCCAATCGATAAGATGAGGAACATTGCTGTCAATGCTAATGGAGAGGTAGGTAAACTATAAAATCAAACTTACACCAATGCAATGACCAATAATACGTTTCCTTCCAATGATAATAATCTTTAACTCACCACAGTCGTGTCTTCGTCACGTATGAAGATTTGTCTCCATATGCCGGGTGTCCCAAAAAAAAGTATACAGATTTGGTCAACCCTAACGATCAGAATTTAGCATGAATCAATCCGAAATCATTCTTAAAACATTACTCGATAATTAACTTGAACATAGATACCTTGCTTCTTGACATTGGTGCTTTGAGAGTAGAGATATTAATCTTCAAAGGACAAATTTGCCTCCACCTCCAAACCAGAGCTTTGGCGTTTTGGCCTAAGCAAATTNACTGTTTCCAGTATTCAGAAAAATTTTCAAGAAAAACTTAGTTGTATGTGCCAACATTTTCAAATAACTTTGTTTCGGAAAAGCTCTCAATTTTCATTCAAAAAGATTCACGCAAAGTTCCACAAATAAAACATTCTGTTTAAATATATTTTAGCCCACAATTGTCCTTAAAACTTGTAGAGGGTGCAGAGGCTTTGACCAGTAACTGGAGCTTGGCTACAGCCCATGTTGCCTTTTTCATTGGCTCCAGCCAAGCTCCAGTCATTGGCCAGTTGTGGTGTGGTGCCGTGTTGTAATCCACTCACATTGCACCCAGAACAGTCAGGCAGACGGGGTTTAAGCCCCACCAACACCTCTTGAGCGTCATGACAAGGGGTCACGGACTTGATTAGAACTTAGCTACCTCTGCGATCCCAGGGCTTGGTGCTAAACACCACAACTTCACCAGAGCCTGGGCACCGTCCTAAGATTGCACAAAAAGTACACTGTCTAAGAAGAGTACCTGGTGTAACCATGTTTGGTTTGAGCAGACTTCCCTCAAGATACACATGATGATCCACAAGGGACTTGTAAACACAAGCAAGCACTCTTTCTGTCACCCGTTGTGCCACATGCAATTCATGTGTGCCATCAATCAAGATTTCAGGCTCTACAATTGGCACCAATCCATTTGATTGGCAGATGACTGCATATCTTGCAAGAACTTGTGCATTCTCTTGAATTGCGACATCAGTTGGAACATTCGCTGCTTCGTTGATCTTGATAACACATCTGAATTTAGCAAACTGTGCTCCATCTTTGACATACTGTTGCACTCGTTCAGCCATGCCATCTAAACCTTGAGTTGTTGTCTCATTGGAGGTTCCGGGCAAATTGACTAGGCCCTTATCGACTTTAATCCCGATAAGGACCCCTTTATCCTTGATCAGCTTAACAAATGGCGTGCCATCTTTCGCCTTCTGATACAAGGTTTCATGAAACAGAATAACACCGCCGAGATATTGGCCAATTGATTTGTCAGCTGTGAAAAGCAGCTCTCGATATCTTCGTCGATTTTCATCAGTGTTTTCTACGCCAATGTTTGCAAGCCTTTTGCCCATGGTTCCACCGCTTTCATCTGCAGCTAGGATGCCTTTACCAGGTGCAACGATTGCCTCAGCTACTTTCTTGAGCTCTGCACGTTGTTCTTGGGTGAGGTATGCCATTTTGATGCCGAAATGATGCTGGGTGGTGCTTCACGTGCGGAAAGGGCCTATCTTGACGGATTCAAGAGGATGTGCTTTTTGGCAAATAGCTTTATGTACGTATTATCACGTGATTACGTTTGATCCAATCAGAATCGTCGCTTATGACGCGCCTCCGAAAAGATACAAGACACTTTTCGGACAAAATGCTGCTACGTGTCACGTTGCTTGTTTCCAGTTCAACGTTGTTGCGTTTTTGGGGGCAACAAGACAACAAATTATGCACCCTTTCCCTGGATCTGTTCAGAAAGGGCGTCGTACCCAAAGATACAATGGGAAATTATAACGCATCAAATTAAAACTACGAACGTTTAGGCCTATGGAATAAATTGTTGCAGCAAAAATGTTTTGTTTTTTGGCTGCAAACTATACGATTTTGACAACCCACCCTCAAAGAGGTCGGCAAAACTTGTCAAAGAAAGCTACCGTGAAAAACTGGGCAACACTCATTTTTTCACCCTGTTCCCCGTTCCCCTACCTTTGCTATCGATGAATCATATCAGTTTTGTGAGCAGTCTGGGAGTAGTTTAGTTTCAGATACTTTGATCGAAATAAGCTCAAGTTCTTGTATTTTTCGGAACTCTGTTCTGTGAAATGAAGATGTTTTCAAAAATTTAATATTTTAAATCAGCCAACTGAAATATGAATTTCAACCAGTCGCGCTTGGAAAACTCGATAACATTGACTGGTTTATCACTTCTACAAAACTAAGAATAAACCTTAGGGTACCTCTACTGAAAACTTCAACTGGTCAGAAATCTTTTGCCTACAGAGGGGCCAAGCTCTGGAATGCCCTAGATAGTGGTGTCAAAGCGTCATCCTCCCTCTACACTTTTCGAAGTAAATTTAAAGCCCAATTATGAATCAACTCGCTTTTCTTTCTTTTTTAATCGATGTATATTGTAAATAGGTCTATATTATATATTTAGTTATTATCAAATTATTTATTTTAGCATGGCTCCCTGTAAAACAGTATTTAAATATTGAGTGGATTACCTAGACTAGCTACACAACCTCTGTATGCTCCTTAGAACAACAACAACAACAGCGAAATTGAGGGACTAGTGTAGCTAGTCTATGGATTACCATGGATAAAAAAGTTAAAAAAAAAATGAAAAAATGAAAACTTAGTACGTAGTAGGCTTAGTGATTGTTTGTAGTTTACGGCCTATTATGGTGCCTTTTTCGAACATTTATATTCTTTTTCTTTTTCTCTCCTTTTCATATTTTGACCATGTACTATTTGTATTGTGTCATGTGATCATATATATATAGTACTTTAGGGGCAAATCACTTCTCAAAATAGTGAACGCGATTTTTGTGATTTTAAAATCACGACATTTTTTTCTGTGATTTTTGAGATTTTTTTTTTTTTTGGTAATTCTTGTGATCTTTTTGTGATTTTTTAAAGATTTTTGTGTGTGATTTTTGTGTGTGATTTTTGTGTGTGATTTTTGTGATTTCAAGGAAGGTGTACGAAACAAAATCAGTGATTTGCCCCTCGCATAGTACTACCACTGAGTTAAGTCAGTAATAGGTTTCATGTTTGCTAGACTGCAGTTTTATGCACCATGTTCCTTCATCCA
>REGM01000081.1:549741-605785 GCA_004194415.1 Aurelia aurita | reverse complement strand
GAATATAATAAGATCTAACATTATTCAAATTTTATCAAGGCTATCGCTGATTTATTCGCTGTGCCTCAAGAATTTTTTTAGGCCAAAAGGCCAAGGCTCTGGTTTGCACGTGGATGTAAATTTTAGCTTTCGAGGTTAATATGTCTGCTTTCAAAGCACCAATACCACCAAACGAGGTATCCATGTTCAAGTTAACTATCGAGGAACATTTTGAGAGCAATTAGCCATCGATTAAAACTAAATTCACATCGCTGGAGCCAACCAAATCCGTATACTTTTTTTTGGGACACCCGGTACTTTAGGGGCAAATCACTTCTCAAAATAGTGTACGCGATTTTTGTGATTTTAAAATCACGACATTTTTCTGTGATTTTTGAGATTTTTTTTTTTGGTAATTCTTGTGATCTTTTTGTGATTTTTTTAATGATTTTTGTGTGTGATTTTTGTGTGTGATTTTTGTGTGTGATTTTTGTGATTTCAAGGAAGGTGTACGAAACAAAATCAGTGATTTGCCCCTCGCATAGTACTACCACTGAGTTAAGTCAGTAATAGGTTTCATGTTTGCTAGACTGCAGTTTTATGCACCATATTCCTTCATCCAATGTTTAATTTGAAGAATAATATGTCATCGTAGGTGCAAAAAATTTACAGATGGTTAAAATCGATCAAAGTCCAAAAATGTCAAAATCAAATAAGTTTTGCAAGAAAAGGTTCTAGCGTTTTATTTGAATTTTTTATGTATTTTGCGTCGTGTTATCAGTAAACAATACAATGGACCCTTTGTCAACTGTAGAAAAATTCTAATACAGCTCTAGAACCCTTTTTGGGAACAAAGAAAGTGCTGTTTTTGGGTTTTTGAAGTTTTCACTGTTTGATTTTCTTGTGCCATAAATCAGCAACCACTTGTCCGATTGGCTAGAACAAGGTCTAAAACTCTAAGTTGAAGTATATCCAATGCAACTGTATCAACAACGGGACAATAGAAGTTACAGCTCCTCTTCAGCAGCCGAACAAATGGGGCACAACTTTTTTGGGATAAATTTGTACTATTTTTTTTACCTAATTTAACATGCTAACTTACTACACAATAAACATTAGTTCGAGGGAAACTGACGACTAGTAGAAAACTACAAGCTCGCAAACGCCAAGCACTTTACTTACACACAGGGTAAATATCAACATCCGTTGGCTATAGATTGCTACTCACAAATTTTTTCATTACTAATAAACTAAATACCAAATATTAATCTTTTGTGTCATTGGAATAACCTACAGTTTACTAATGACAACATTGACCAATAACAAAATAATAAAATTTCATTTTTTTATAATATCAAAGCCTTTTCCACGATACATTTTATGCAAAGAAATTTCAACATCGTTTGTAGTATTATTGAACTCTAAGACGTCTACGACAGTTCTTCTAAAATCCGAGGTCGTTACAGTGGATAGAATTTTTCAACCCAATGTCCAATTTCGAAGACAACCTACAAGGATAAAGAAAGAAAAAATCTATAAAAATTGAAGTAACAAAATCATCGGCAAGGTTAAGCATGGATCCTTCATCTAGCATTCAATGTATATTCTCAGCAAATTTACAGAGTGAGATAACATATACACGGAAGGTATATAAGGTTTAAAATGTAATGTTTATCAGTTATCAGCATTTTTGTACTAGGACGTTCGTTGCCAATATCAACATACAGTCATTCATATATAAGATGTTGCTATCAACCTACAGTCATTCAGCAACATCTTATATCAATTTAGGACTATTCCTAGCATTATGTGCAAACAAGGTGGACAAACTTGAGAGAACGATGTCAGTGGAAACATCAAAGCTTCTATACCAGTGTTGTGATATTTTCTGTTTCCTTTAGCATTATAATTGCTTCTTGAATGGGATAGGTTTTCATTCCAAGACTCTGCATTGTTCTTTATTGTTCGTTCTTCAATCTGGCATGTTTTACGGCTGTGTGGTTGCCCTTCATGATTCTGAAGGTGCTTAAGTGTCACCAAGTCAGCTGCACTAGGATACGAAGATGAAGATCCTTGGTGACCCAAACAGTCATCAAGAAAGTGGTAGTACCAGGAAAAATACAGGGAAAATTGTTATTCAATTTTGATATAATAAAAAGAGGAAGGATATATCAATTCTTTAAATTGTAGCTGATTAAAGTGAAGGTAGAAAACAGAAAAGTCGTTATAAATCACATCATGAAGCTTAAATGGTACTGTTCAACAGTGGTCAGTATGTTGGTACTTCGTATCGCCACGAAAGATACAGGGAACGAACTTATTGTTATACCGAGTGAGTCAGAAAAAACAATCCCCGTTTGAAAGGCCACTGCCCCCTGGATATCAAAACGATAATATTGACAAATACATTATTTAATGGTTGACATGTTCACATATAACTTAAAATTTACCTGACTGAAATCGGCCTCTCCGTTCTGAAATTGTGAGCGATTTTCTGGAGAAAGCCCCTTCAAGAAACCTTCAAAACAGGCCTAAATTCACGAGCAAATTTTCCAAATATTTCTGCCTTACAGCAATGACTTACACATGCTTTAGCACGTGTTATCCTCTTGGGCGGATAAATCTCCGAGAATATTGTTGTTATGTTCCCAGGAATGGCACTTTCTTTCTCCCAAAGGGATAAAACGTGCTAAAGCATGTACAAGTCATTGCTATTAAGGCGGAAATATGGCGAAAATTTGGTCATGATTTTATGCCGTTTTTAAAGGTTTCTTGGAGGGGCTTTCTTGAGAAAATCCCTCATAATTTCAGAACGGAATGGCCGATTTCAGTCGGGTAAAATTTAGAATTTGTTTGAACATGTCCACTATTAAACAATATATTTACCAATATTATTGCCTCGATATCCAGGAAGCAGTTGCCTTTCAAACGGGGACTGTTTTTTCTGACTCACCCGGTAGGTCTGTTACATATAATGTGAAAGGCAAATCCTCACAAATTTGCCGTATATCTTTTCCAATTAAGTCTAATATTACTTCTAAAATTACTGTATAGTACAGTATGTTTAAGCGAAACACTAAGCATTTACAGCAAATCAAAACAGTTTACAGTGTATAATCAATGTTATGGGTTACCTCTATGGCAATAAGAGCAACAATTGCCCATTCTAGCCTCAATGAATGCCGCTCGTTTAAATGACTTCTTAGAATTTCAACCATCTCTGAGCACATATTCAACTTTTCATTTGTTACCTGTAAGAAAAGTAAATATTAAAACATGACGCCAAGTATAAAGTTTCATTAAAAACATAAGACGAAAGGTCGGAAACGTATTTCAGTTACAGTTATATCGAGGCCTTTGAAATAAATGCTACGTTTCTACGGCCTCAAATCTTTAAAAAAGTGCTGTAAATAGCTGTTTCACCTTACTTGGATTAACTGCCTTGAAAGGAACTTGACGTGCTCTGAAATAATTCTATCGTGAACGTTTTGATGCCTTGATTATATTCAAAAATACACCTTTCTTCTTTTTTCCAAAAGATTTCAAGCAAATTTTTGAGAAAAATTCCAACCATCGTATCTTCCAAATTAATGAAGGAAAATTGGCGTGGAATTGTCAAGAAAACCATAGTATATGAAGGTCTACAATATGGTGGTAATCACAAGTCTGTCCATGCTCATAACGAAGAAATTCGATGACGTCACAGTCTCAAGCGAGTTATGTAGAAAAAATTATGTAGTTTTTGAAAATAATCAAGATACCAAAAAATTCACGGTACAATAACAGCAGAGCACCTAAAGTTTCTTGCAAGCCATTCAATGCGGAGAAAGAGATTTAGCCATTTACGCCAGTACTTTTTAATAATTTGGAGCCAATGCCTGACCCGCTCATTTCTATGTACGGGTCGGCCAAAACAAATTCTGGCGGTCTAGATTTACAGTTTTAATGATGCCACACATACTGAGTGAAACACGAAAAATTTAAAGCTGAAAAAAATTGTGAACAGTTTCCACAAGTCAACTTTTTTACCGGGTGACTAAAGAAAAGTTTCAGTGTTTGAAAAATTGTCGACAGTCGAAATTTTACTAATCTTACCACGCTTTTTCCAAGTGTTGATCAATTTAATTATAGCAATATTTATTATCCTAACCATAGCTTTGAATTGCAAATATTTGCAGTTTTGTGAGGTCCTGGTTTTGAAGTATACTGCCACATCACATTGCACGAAATTGTTATCAGGTCCATCTTTTTGTGTTCGAATAATTTTTAACATAGTTTATTATGCCCAAAAGGAATCTCAATAGCATGTACACATAAAAGGATCTAGCAGCATGAACGATTTTAATAAAATAAATTTTCCCGTCTTTGCCATTTTCAAATGAAAACGTTACGAAATCACGCCATTTTAGCTTTCCGTTTACACTAAAACGTTTTCGTAACCGGCATCAAATGAACACGATTTTGTAAACGGTATGATTTGAAAACGGCATGAAACGCATCAGTGGAAATGCTTGAAAACGGAACGATTTCGTTACGGATTGAAAGGGAGGCAGATTATCCCTTTGTCTTCTTTGAATCCGGAATGATATCGCTCCGTTTTCAAGCGTTTACACTGATACGTTTCATGCCGTTTTCAAATAATACCCTTTACAAAATCGTTTTCATTTGATGCCGGTTGCGAAAACTTTTTAGTGTAAACGGAATGCCAAGACGGCATGATTTCGTATAGTGTAAACGGGGCCTAAGCCTTTCTACCGCAAAGTTCCGTACATTTTGGTAAACGCCACACGTTGTTACGTCACCCAGCCTATAAAAGTGCACTTCAGCTGACCTCATATGAATGCAGATAGTTAGTTACCTTTGTACGCCTTCCAACATCTAAATAATTGCAAGTTTTATTGTATAAAAGTTCAAGATCTTCTCTATCCCAATAAAAATCCGGAGTCATCAATAAATCTGAATATAAATTGATTTGATGTCTATAACAAAGAAAATAATTGATTACTATCACTAAAACACAAGTCAATACTTTGCGTATCAAGAAGGTGGACATATCACCCCCTTTCCCCATTTAAGCCCCAGATACACTTTAGAAGCTCCAGTGTAAATAGAGCTTTCACAGTGACGTCTTCGCATGCATGGATAAAATGTTATCTGTGCCAATCTTCATCAGTGCTTGGACCATTGGCGAGGTAGTCCGAGGGCAAGCAAAAAAATTTTATCATCAATAATTGAAGAGCAAATGGGGCTTTAAGTTATCATTTGTAGTCTGTATTTGGGCTAAAATCGAAAAGTATTCTAAAAGTAACAGACAAGAAGAAAAATAATGCTTTTTTCATTTTGCACTTCTGAAAATGAATTCACAAAATCGCATTAACGTTTTTGACAGGTTTCTTCGACTTTTCTAGGACAACAATTTTGATTATGATTATCGTCATGACAATCATCTTTCATCGTTGTGATGATAATTTTTATCAAATTTCTAATCAAAGCGGGTTTTCCATCTGACTTTTTAATGACAAAAGTTTTCGTAGTATGTCAGAAAACAGTATAGTGGGTTTCAGAGACCATGAAAGAGACCACTTCAGGACTAGCACCAGACTGATTAAATGTCGTAGTTTCGCTCATCCGCTTAACTGATATTCCCCATGACGCAGGGAACCAGGCTAATTCCCTTTACTACTCCAGTTTAGCGTTAGTCTTGTCTTGGTGAGCGACAACTGGGGCCCATCAACTCATCGTAATCCGTCTAGACTAGCACTAACGCGACCAAAATCTAGCGAAAGGTCATCACAGACTATCAACATTCTTTAAAAAGAACATCAGCCGATTAAGTTGCCATGGGGCCAAATTGACTTCAATAGTTCATTGACCAAAAAAACTTCCAGAAATAAAAATCCCTGTCTGTCGCATCACAGAGCGACTGCCGGGTACACCATCAAAGGCTTAGGCGTTTCAAAATTTGTATTCCGTACAGTACACTCTTCTTCTTATTATGAGGACCAGTTTTATGAGAACGTCCAACAAAACAACAGGGTTGGAAAGAGTTTTGGTCTTTTTTGCCAGGCTTAAAGGGAATGTAAGCATATAAAACTGGCTCAAGCCACTTGCGGACAAATTCTAGCTTATCAGATATCAGTATTTCCTGTTGACATAGATCAGTTACCCAAATATGGTTCGGCACGTGTCACGAACTATTGTCTTTGCACGGCTATGTTTATCAAAGGCTTATATATGCTTAAGATTCCCTTTAATCTGCTCGTTTTTATTTTGCTTGAAAGATACGCTGTAGTTTAAACCAGCTACAGTTCAACGGCGCCACTTTTATCTTTCATCAAAATTGCTCTTACCTTAGACTAAGAAGCTCTCCAAGTTTCTGCAACACTTCTTTTCTTGACATAGTTGGTTTATGGCCACGTTGCAGGTTCTAAAAGAATAAAAACATTTTGAATGGCTAGATCAGATTAAGCACAAGAAAAAATAACATTTGAGTATATGCGCGGCTTCTCCTGCTGTCATTTTGTCAAAGCCGCGAGTAGAACAAATAAATAAATGCAAATCTCCAAAAATATCTAGGCAATCTTTCTTGTATACCGTAAAAGCTCTATTAAGCCACCGGGGGGCTTATTTAATTTTGGAGCTCCAGAGGGGGGCTTAAAAGAGAGGGGGGCTTATTAGAGAGGGGGGGCTTATTCACAAAGTCAGATGACAACGCTATAAACTATAGCTTTTAGGTCTTTTGCCTCATATTTTGCGTAGTCAACACACATTTTTACAAGTCAAGTACACAAAACTACGCAATTTTAATCCCAAACCATATCAACATTAACATCCAAACTTGCTTTATCTAGTAAACAGAAAATCTTCGGTATCCTCTCGCATTTGATATAAGTGGGGGGGCTTAAAAGAGAGGGGGGCTTATTATAATTTTGACTGAGGAGGGAGGGGCTTATTAGAGAGGGGGCTTAATAGAGAGGGGGCTAAATAGAGCTTTTACTGTAAACATCCTTACCCTTTCGAAGTTGATTTCAGATTGGGAGAGAGTTTATCGCAATTAACACCCAATGATAACATTACTTGCAACCAGTATTCACCGCGATGGGAAGCTATCGCCACTAATAGGTTGATAGCGATACATGCCTGTGGAAGAAAGGCAGAAGGGTCCAATCCGGTAATCCGGAGGGATGAATGAAAATTGACTAAAATTTCGTGTGTCATATTTTAATGCCTTCAAGTTTTTATAACCAAAAAATGGCCCATAATGCTGAAAGTAGCAAGGGTGAACGTCGTAAAACAAAAGAGTCAGGTCTCCGATTGTCAAAGCGATATGAGACTCACAAGAATAGACTTCACACCTTCAGCACAGCCAAAGCTCTCATCGTTTTATTGATTTGATTTAATAATATAATATAATAATAATAATAAATTCTTTAATTTAAAGTTGGCTAAGAAATTATAGCTATAATGCTAATGAAGGCCAACTATTTATAAAAATACATACAATATTATAAGAAAAAGAAAAATACAATTTACAACAGAAAACTTAAACTGGGATAAAATATTTTACATAATCTGCAGTTGCAGGCTTGGCATTTATGGGCTTTAATGAGCCTTTTAAAAATCTCAAGGGAGTCTGAATTTTTCAGTTCTGGAGGTAGTGTCTCCCATACTTTTTCCCCATAAATCTGACCATATCGGTTCCAAGGCAAGTTGTTTTCACCTTCGGTAGTTGTATTTTATCAGAACACCTAAGATTGTAAGGCGTTTCTTTTTCCTCGAAAATTTGCTCCATAGAGCTAGGATTTAGATTAGCTTTTGTTTTATAGATCTCTTCCATGAGCAACTGCAGGTTCCTCTGATGAACGGTTACCGAGCTTGAGTGTGCTCAGACAGACGTGTGAAATCTATTTACGAGACCCACAAATCGCTTCGTTGTATTACAAGTCGTTTATTTTACAAAATTCAAGGCAAAAATTCCCAAATCTTTGGACCTAAGGCCTTTCTCCTTTTTAGAGTAAGATTATTTGCTTTCTCGCTTGATCTGTGATCAGTTGACGTCCCAGAAAATCGGTTAAAATCGATTGACGTCAATAGAAATATTGTGGTTTAGAGAAATAGTTTCTTTAAATCATTTGCTTTACAATTGAGCCTTGCCAATGAAAAACCTTTGATTTGTGGCAAAAAATTCCAAATCTTTGGACCTAAGGCCTTTTTTTTTTCTAGAGTAAGATTATTTGCTTTCTCGCTTGATCTGTGATCGGTTGACGTCCAGAAAATCGGTTAAAAATCGATGGACGCCAATAGAGATATTGTGGGTTGAGGAAATCGACACAGTTGAAAAGCTACATATCTGCACATATCAAAATAAGTGGTCGTTACCAGGCTAACTCAAATTGTTTTTCATCTCTGAAATTGATACTTTGCTTTCATTCTCCTAAAATTCATCAGCTATGTGACAAATCATCAGTGCAGAACTATTCAGATGATGAAAGGAATCCTCCAACTTGAACGTTTTACTTGAGATCCTTCGGGGGGTACAATTAGATGTTAAATGCAACCATTAGAATTCTTTACATCCTTTGAAATATTAGATTTTTAACTGAACAGGCTCAAAATTTTTTCATCACGGTTTCCTTTCAAAGCAAGTTTTCAAAGCTGAAAAATCAAAACTGAAGAAAAAAATTATTTGAAACTTTGATACAGCAGCAAACACTGAACCTTCCGGTTTCCTCTGTGACGGCTCCACTGCACATGCCTTTATTCAATAGGCATGTCCGTTAGCCAGTGTTGCGTTGGAAAAGAGATGAAATTTCCGTGAAGTTATATTTAACAAACAACACTGAACAGTCCCTAATAGACCATTCCGCAGTCGAATGCGAAGGCGCTGTTCGCGTTGCATCTCGGTATCGCATGGGGGTTTCAAACTCGCAATAAAATTCCAATCCGACTTCGACACCCCCATGCGATCCCAATATGCAACGTGAACAGCGCCTTCGCATTCGACTGCGGAATGGTCTAATTGCAAAGAAAAGATATCAAACGTACCTCTGGTATGTTTCTAAGGGAATCAACAAATTGATCAAGTGCAGCTTCCCAGCTCGCCAGTTTTACTACGACAAAAACAAAACTTAAGATAACTAAATAAATCACAGCATAGGCGTCAAATCTGCACAATTCACAACGCACAAGTCAAGTGTGCAAATATCCAACCAACCCATGAAACGAGTTTGTCAGATCTATATGACAGCTTCGCTGGGCGCTGCGCTGCGCTGGGCGCTGCGCTGCAATAACTAAATAAATCACATCATAGGCCTCAAGTCTGCACAATTCACAACGCACAAGTCAAGTCTGCAAATATCCAACCAACCCATGAAACGAGTTTGTCAGATCTATATGACAGCTTCGCTGGGCGCTGCGCTGCGCTGGGCGCTGCGCTGCAATAACTAAATAAATCACATCATAGGCCTCAAGTTTGGTTATTGTATCTTCCTTGTGATTTAAAGGGGACTTTAAGCGAAATTTGTTATTTTCCATAGTAAATGGCAAACTGGTTTCATTAGTGATGCCGTTTAAAGTTTTGTGAAATTTATTTCGTTTCGGAGATATTCGTTGTTTTATGTCTTGAAGTGATGACGTCATTTTTTATTTGCATATTTATAAGGAACATATAGGCAGAGAGTAGAAAAATTGGTGACAATGACTATGTTTGCGATTAAACCTGCTGCTGAAGTATGTTAGTGCGACAAAAAATGCCCAGAAATGTCATACATCTCTTGAAAAGAAAGTCAAGTGCCAAAGCTTGGGGTTTTCAGGCTTTTTTATAAGAAATGTTGTTAATATCTTTTGCCTGTTTGCAAACAAAATGACGTCATCAGCTCCAACCATAAAATGGGGAATAATTCCATAACAAAACATGATATGGAAAAACTGAAAACGGCGTTCTTCGTTGTTCAACCAGGCTATTGTCTTTTTGCAAATAAAAATTTTCGTTTCAGGTCATCTTTAATGACTTGAAAGGAACTTCAGGTACTTTGCTATTATTGTTTGTTGGCGATTTTTGATATCTTGATTATTTTCAGAATCACATCGTTTCTCGTTTTATTGAAAGGTGAAGGTGAAAGTGAAGTTGCGGCTTTTAGCGCCAAGCGCTGGGATCGCAAAAGTAGCGAAGCGCTAATCGAGTCCACGACCCCTTGTCATGACGTGGGGTTTGAACCCCGTCCAGCCGACGCTCTGGCTGCAAAGTCAGTGGATTACAACACGGCGCCACAACACCTTCGAACTCTGAAGAATTTATAGAGTTATATATCGCATTTAGAAATCTGTTACGTTGACATCAGCGCCTATTATGAAAGCTCTGACTGAACTGAGTCAATGCATCTTGCAATAAAATTGTTAAGCAATGTACCGGGTGCGCCAAAAAGAACTTCATACGTTCGAAAATTCGCTATATGGAGAATACTTGATAAATTGGGATGAATTAAACTTTGGTTAACAACTGAAAGGCAAAAGTATATTTTTGTGAATTTCTTTTATTTTGATGAGCATTGGAAATATCGATAAATTTAGAAAATATAGATATTGACTTTATGAAAGATCAGTTACTTCGAAATGCGTAAAAAATTCCTCGATCAAATTATGAAGAAGCTCCTCACTCGACCATATTTCATCTCTCTCAAGAGTTAAAAAAATCGATTCTTGATAAAAGCAGTAACGCATATGACATAAAGTCTCAAGAGTTAAAAAGAGTGATCTTTAAAGATGTACAGTAAATCCCCGCATATAAGAACCTACAAAAATAAGAACCTACAGGCTGTTTTTCCCAAATTATGCACCTCGTAATTAAGAACCTGTTTCAGTTTGATGAAAAAATATGTTCTTATGACAAGGGTAATAAAGTTAATTTTTTTATTTTCCTTATTAAGTTCGTTTTTTTCCTAGTTGGCTGTTCAAATCTGAACCGCCTCCTCTGCTATTTGTAAGCTTAAAATTAGTTATTAGGTCCTTAATAACATTGTGAAACAAAAAACAGGGCTGAAAATCAATTGGTGATAACCACTAATAGGTTTACACAAGGGATCCTTCCAATAAGAACCTTTATACCCTGAATTAAACATAACTACCTTTAAAATAAGAACCTAATTCAGCCTGGCTCTCAAAAAAGTAGGTTCTTATACGCGGGGATTTACTGTATTAAAGTCTGTCTCAAACTAAATTTCACGTGAGATTTGAGATAACGCAAAATTATTCATTCAAAGCAATTCAAATGCTTTTATTCGTGGACATTTTCACGGGACATCTAATTTGAGAAAGACTATAATACATCTGTAACGATCGCTTTTTAACTCTCGTGGGAAATGAAATGCGATGCATATTGTTCTGAGCGAGGAGATCACAATTTGATATTACAAGACCTTCATTACTGCATCTGCAATGAGCTACTTCAAGAATGTATATTAAACCAGGTTTTTTGCGAAGTTCACCTGGATTAAATTAGATTGTTTTGTAAAATTGGCTTTGCTTGCAAAACTTTGAAATTGGTTTAACATTCCACGTGAAGGGACATGTGTAAGATTACAGATAGATGATACGGGGACGGATTAGCCTGCGTCACAGACCATAACCAGAGGGAGTCATGGTCTGTGTGATGGACTCACTTTTGTTGTCCCAACGACTTCAGCATAAATTAAACAAACAAAGAGCTAGACAAGCCAATATCATTATCTAAATAACAGATTTCACAAGATCTCTGTGAAACTGGGACAACAAAAGTGAGTCCATCACACAGACCATAACTCCATCTCGTTATGGTCTGTGGCGCAGGCTAGGGACGGACTAGCACGGGTGGCTTTACGTACATTCTTTATAACAAGCCAAGAAATTCACCCAGCATTGAAAGTTTCTTGAAAATTATCAGATTTTGAGTTAGCCTCACTGCATAAGGCCCTCAACTTACGCTCATCTCATTGAATTGCTGTTGTTGCTGCAGTGAGGCAGTGAGTAGTTGTAGCGTTATGAGTTCAGTCAAAGAGCGAAACTACGACATGTATTGAGTCTAATTTTGAGTATTGAAAGTCTCTGAATCTTAAATTCTCGCTGCTTTTATGGGTGGGGAATCTCCTGTGCCTTCTAGAACATTTTACAGACAATTTTATGAATCCATGCCTCTGTCTAGACATTATACAAAAGTAATACCGAAAAATAAAGTACAACAAACAAGCGGAAGGATGCTTTAGATTTCTAGACAAAATTCAAAAGTTTCTCAAGTAAATAGTAATATTTTTCCAGTACTCGAATTTCCTTAATTTTTTGGTGCTCTGAGAATCGACTTTTGCATGAATAGATTTGTTTTAAATACGTGCAGGTGGCGATCGCCCCTTCTAAGGCCAGGAGAAATCCATGTATTTTGCGTAAGATATGTTCCTTTTCGATCTGTACCTTAGACATTACATGGGCGAGGCCATGATTACATTCCCTATACCGGGATTTAACTGTATATAAATCCACCCTTTGACCTTCCTTGTCACCAACAAAGTTGCAAACATGACATAAAGATCCAACACATACCTGACAATGCCATTGCATTTGAGAAAGCATATTTGTCCAATGCTTTAGTTTCCACATCAACAGTGCTATTCAAATGAATATCACCTCCAACTAAATTTGAATCTCGTTCTTTATAAAAATAAGTGAGCTGTTCGTTTTCTCTCTCGACAAGGTCATCAGGATAAGATTTAGTCTGAAACTGCTTTAGTGTTCCTTTTAAATGCACTCTCTCGGCTTCTGTCAGATTCCAACAGACAAAGGCACCAAGTCTTCTGAAAAAGAACACCTCTTGTGGTTCAGTTCCATCTTTTACCAACTGTGTTATCCGCAAAACATCTGAGGTATCTTTTGGCAATTCTGTGATCTCATAACTGCTACCTTGGCGATTTATATACTTCCTGAGTGCTTCTATGTTGTAGGATTCTGCAGTTGAATAAGCGGTACATAGCCATGAATCCTAGTGAAAAAAATAATCAAAGGTTGCATTGTCCGCTGATGTGCGAAATATGTCATTAAATATTTGCATAGCAATGAAAAACATTACACGAGTGCAGGCTTCATTAATGTGTACGATCACGTGAGCGCCACTCGCAGGCACAAAATATAATTACACATTTGTTGCTGGCATCTTTACTGTACTCAGAGTGCTTTGATTGCAGGCACATTTTTCCTAACCATTTGCTCGCAGGCACAGAATATTTTAATGAGGCCTGACTGAGTGAGTAAAAAAAACAATCCCCATTTGCATGGCTACTGTTCCTCGGATACCAAAGCAATAATATTGGCAAGTATCTTCTTTGATAACGGAGATGTTCAATTACATTTTAGAATTTGCCTGACTGAAATCGGCCATTCCGTTCTGGATCTATGAAGCATTTTCTTGAGAAACGCCCTTCAAGACACCTTCAAAAACGGCCTAAAATAACGAGCAAATTTCCCTAATAATTCTGCTTTACTACAGCAATGACTGGAACACGCTTATCCTTTTGGGAGGTTGAAAATGTCACCTCTAGGAGCCTAACAAATTAGTTCGAGAGATTTCATCCTCCCAAGAGGGTAACACGTGCTAACACTTGAAACTGTCATAACTGTCATAACTGTCATAACGGAACAAATTTGATCATCCTTTTTAGCTGTTTTGAAGAGCATATCCTCCAAATCTTTAAAAAACATTTTAATAGCTTGAAAGGAACTTCAAGTACTTTGCTATCATCCTATATGTAGCAGTTCTGATATCTTGATTATGTTCAGAATTACAGCGGTTTTCTTTTTATTGAAAGAACTCATGAAAAGTTTTGAAAAAAATTAAAATAATCGTAGATCCTAAATGAAAATACGAAAAACGGTACAATCTTCAAGGAAACCATAGTTTATGAAGGTCTATAATATGGGTGCAAGCAGAAATCTGTAGCTTTTCTAGTTTACAATTTAGCAATTTGATGAAGTCAAATTCTCAAAACTGGCCCAAGCAAAGAAGACGCTGTAATTCTGAAAATAATCCAGATATCAGAACTTCTACATGTAGGATTATAGCAAAGTATTTGAAGTTCCTTTCAAGCCATTAAATGAAGCAGAAGATGCATTAAACATTATTACTCTTACGGTTTTCTAGCATGGCCAAGTTTCACCTAAAAGTCTTTAAAATCTGTCCTTTAGTTTACAAAATAAACAGAAGAGAAAAATTTGAATTAAACAGTGACACTGAGAAGTATAATTTTGAATGATACTACCGGGTGAGTAAAAACAACAACAATCCCCGTTTGAAAGGGCATTGCTTTCTGCATATCACAACCATAATATTGGCAAATGTTTATTATTTAATAGTGGACATGATCAAATAAGTTTCACAATTTAGCTGACTGAAACTGGCCACTCAATTCTGAAATTATGAGGGATATTCTCAAGAAAGCACCTTCAAGAAACCTTCAAAACAGGCCTAAAATCAAAATCAAATTTTCTGATATTTCTGCCTCACAGCAATGACTTGAACACGTTTTAGCATGTGTTATCCACTTGGGAGGATGAAATCACCCGAAATAATTTTGTTATGCTCCTAGCGATCACATTTTTGTCATCCCAAAGGTATTACATTTAGAAAATTGATTTTGATGTCAAATAGATGTTACACCAACTAGCAGGTGAGTCAAAGAAGTGTACATATAACCTACTTAAAAATTCATACTGCAAAAACCATCCAAAATATTTGATTTATTTAAGCTGCAGCGGCTGACTGAGGTTTTAAGTTAATCATGAGAATTTCTAAATAATTTTCAACGCACAAGATTAAGTCAAATGAAACTATCCCGCAAACTGATTCCATTTGCTTTGGCTAAGAAATATACATGAATGGTTACATCTGATTCATTTTTCAAATTTTCAAATCGTGAAAGATTGTTTTCTTGGCTCATGGTATTGTGTTGTGTTCTTGCCAATTAGATAACCAAAATTGAAAGATGCTCTCCACGATTAATGCTAGGTACCAAAAAGGATATCATCAGATTGAACAGTGCATTTTTGACTGTTTTGGATAAATCGGAGAAAGCAATTTTCAGCTAAATGATGACTTATAAGAGAAACAACGCATCTAAAATTATGAGAAAAATCTCAAAAACTATATGTTAAAGCCTCATAAAAACCAAAGGAGTCAAATTCTTATGAATCGGTTGGATGCTTTCTGCAGTATGATTTTCAAACAGGAGATACATTGTTGGGACACCTGTTGTGTCTCGTTCAATTCCTACCCTGGCCATCCCCCCGGGCATCCTGGGGGTCGACAAAAATTGATCGAGCAAATGACAAGGGGCGGGGGAAATTTTTTTGGCGAATCGCCGGGCACTGAGAACATGCCATATTCCCATTAACTGCATAATGCGAAAGCTCTTGTGGTTGTCAAATGCCCCGGGGCCGGGGAAAAATTGACAGTCAAATGCCCGGGGGCCGGGAATATTTTTTGTGCAAATACCCGGGGGGTGTCCCGGGGGGATGGTCAGGGTAGGAATTTAACGAGACATTATATAGAGTTGTTGCTACCTTGTGAAGCCTGTCAACTTTCCCCTTCTTTATGATGAATGCAAGTTGCCGGAACTACAAAACAATGAAAAATAGTCCCATAAGGCAAGGTCTTCCTCTTTTCAAAGGGTACTAAATGATGGGTTTCTGCTCAATTAAAATTGTATCTCAAACTTTATCTCTTCAGTGTTTGTTCATTATGAAATTGGTAAAAGGGAATGCCAAAAAAATCTTTGCTTATTTGATATCACACAGAAAAAAATACTACTGTATATCTATTCTCATTTTTCTTTGTTGTTCAATCAAAAGCATATACTGTATGCACAAATCAGTTTTTTGTCTCCAAGGAACAGGAACAATTCTGAAAATAGTTTGTATGTTAGATGTATTGTTGGCTTTCAAATAGGCAAAGACCTTTTTTGGTCCATCTGGCACAGTACAGCCCTTCGACACATTAAAATTGTTTTTTCTTGTCCAGGAATTCCTAAAATATTCTTAAGAATTCTTGTGCAAAATTTCTTGCAGATTTCATGCCTCTCAAGAATTGGAGATAGAACTTCCCATAAGAACTCTTGATGTTAATGTAATACACGGCCCATAGTGTGCATCTAAAAAACAAGATTTGAATAAAAATCATTATTTCTCTAGATAATACATACCACTCTATCTCTTCTTGAAATGGTAGATGAAGGTGATTTCGTCCTTGGCCTTGTTGCTCCTTGTTTCCCTGTCTCTGGCGGATCTGCTGAGCCTGAGCAGTAGCATCTTGAAGCGATGACAAAATTATAACAAAGCTTGGAATTATGTTTTCCTGCAACCTGCAAACCTGCAACCTGCAAAAGACATAATTTTGAATATAGCTGACATGGAACAATATGCCAGTCTGCAGAGTGTGGCAACTGAAAACACAAGAGTTTTTACAAAACTGTTAAGTGTACAACGATTTTGAACGAGATCTTTTGTTCTCTACTTTAAAAACAAAAGAACCAAAGACCCTGCACACATACATGCCACTGCTTTTTTGGTCTGCAAACATGAGATCTCATCAAGAACTGCCATACTCTGCAGACTGGACAACAAGCAATGCACTCATTGCTTTACAAGAAACTTGGCTCTGAGCTTTGTAGAATGGTTTATTTCTATTTTTAGTCCAGTTCTTGTGGAGTTTCTACAAAGTTTCACAACATATAATAATTTATTGAGGTCCACAAATATAGCTTTTGAGTCCAGAGAATTACAAGAAGGAACCAAACCTTAAAAAAGAACTACACTTTTCAGTATTATTTTGGTTGGTTGCACTTTTCATTCAAAACAATTTGCAACTCATAATAAAAATTGAACAAGTTTCTTAGCTTCAACTTGACATCTGGTTGCCTCTAGATCTAGACCAGACTGGAAAGGTTTCTGGTTTTTTGTGGTGGCAAAAAAGTACAGGCTGTGAGCTGGAAAATTTATTCAAAAAGCAAAACAAAGCAACTAAACCAAGCTGAAGATTTTCCATCGTTCTTCTGTTGGTCTCCTAAAAATTTTTGGCATGGACTTTACATGAATGCATGGATGGAATGCAGTGTGATCCAGCCTCCTACCTTATTCCAGGACCTCACCTGGGCTATAAATAATGACTTTAATTTATTCCCCTTCAACAACATATACATATTAAAATTATTTTTATTCGTAAAATTTGTAATATTGTAATTTTACCTTTACATCTTCTTGAGTTTGAAAGAAGAAACATATTTTCTGATGTATATATGTGGATTTTGCACATTTTCTCCAAAAAATACCGACCCAACCCAACAGCCAAATCGTCCCTTTTTGCCTTGACTCTCTTTGTTTTGCTTGTCCTTGATTATATATCATATTATATCAGCTCAATCAGGTAAATGAATAATCCTAAGATACTTCATACCTTCGAGTAAACATCTCGTTTGCATGGAATCATCGACGTGAAGGCAGTGAGTGATGATCGAAAACCCAAAAGTCTTGAAATCTCTCTTCTTGCGGCAGCCATCTTTCCTTGTGGTCCTGCAATCTCGATTTCACAGTGAGGCTTGCTAAACAGGACGGACGGTTTTTGCCTCGCAGCTACATTCATCAATGCGCAGCAGCAGCTAGTTACACGTTTTTTTTATAAGAAATTTGGATCAGGCCATAATACTAAAAGTAATAAGAGATCAACCACATATTTATCATAATGTCTTTGAAGTTTGCTTTTGGAAGTTTCTTAGCTCTTTCCGAACCTAGTACTAGTTTCTTGTATAAAAATTGTATCAGTGTGGGGATCAGTGTTCCTCTAATCTCTAATAACTATGGTACAAGTTTTTCACATATATTTAAATGAGCAATGCCGCTTGGTGGCTTGGTAAAACGTCCCTCAAAAAAGGTCCGAACCGCGAAATTTCTTGAAACTATTCTGTTGTTTAACAGGGTATGATTTGATCATAAGATCGGGTGTGTCATCCAAAGCTCAGACGCACATCCCTATACAAACATGGTCGAGTAGTCGAGTACCCCTGAGGAACAAACGATCGTCTTGTGGTTTAGTCTAAGATAGACTCACGCAGAACCTCATTCAACTAACACAAACTCAGGGCCGTAGGAAGCATCTTAAACTTGGACGGGCACGACACTTCAAGGGCACTTTCTTCATTAAGCTAGAGGGGCATTTCCTCAAACAAAAAGGGCAATTTCTCGTTTATTGCAAAATCTTTGAGGGGCCTATGTCTCTGCACAAACTTTTCCTGCCGGCTGAATCATGCATACGAAGACTGCTTTGAAAAATGTGGTGAAGAGGATCATTGGTTATAATATCATGTCTGTTTGTATCTTTATTAGAAGCTGATACAAAGCTTAAAAGAGCAGCGCATACTCCAGCTTCCTTGCACGCACGCACTTTACCTAACCTGGGTGTAGTGTAAGATGCTGTTGTAGATCGCAATCTAACTCAATTTAAACTAGTTCGAAACATATATTGTTGTAAATATCACAGGAATGCCATATGCCATGTCAGATGTTGTTGTAAATATATGTTTCTCCTATCAGCGGTGAAAANTCAGTGTTCCTCTAATCTCTAATAACTATGGTACAAGTTTTTCACATATATTTAAATGAGCAATGCCGCTTGGTGGCTTGGTAAAACGTCCCTCAAAAAAGGTGCAAACCGCGAAATTTCTTGAAACTATTCTGTTGTTTAACAGGGTAGGGTATGATTTGATCATAGGATGGGGTGTGTCATCCAAAGCTCAGACGCACATCCCTATACAAACATGGGTCGAGTAGTTGAGTACCCCTGAGGAACAAACTATCGTCTTGTGGTTTAGTCTAAGATAGACTCACGCAGAACCTCATTCAACTAACACAAACTCAGGGCCGTAGGAAGCATCTTAAACTTGGACGGGCACGACACTTCAAGGGCACTTTTTTCATTAAGCTAGAGGGGCATTTCCTCAAACAAAAAGGGCAATTTCTCGTTTATTGCAAAATCTTTGAGGGGCCTATGTCTCTGCACAAACTTTTCCTGCCGGCTGAATCTCACATACGAAGACTGCTTTGAAAAATGTGGTGAAGAGGATCATTGTTTATAATATCATGTCTGTTTGTATCTTTATTAGAAGCTGATACAAAGCTTAAAAGAGCAGCGCATACTCCAGCTTCCTTGCACGCACGCACTTTACCTAACCTGGGTGTAGTGTAAGATGCTGTTGTAGATCGCAATCTAACTCAATTTAAACTAGTTCGAAACATATATTGTTGTAAATATCACAGGAATGCCATATGCCATGTCAGATGTTGTTGTAAATATATGTTTCTCCTATCAGCGGTGAAAAACATCAGAAAATATCAAATAACACCTCGAGTGATCTCATTATTTAAAAGGAGCCACTCTTTAGAAACCGTATTAACCTCTTAGGCTGATTACACGAGTCTCAGTATCGCTCATTGAATTGGGTGAGAGAGAAAATGAAAACAATTGATTAAAAATATCGAACGAATACAAGGAATCACGTCGTAAGTCCATTAGCCTCTTCCAGAAAATTAAGAAACTCTACTGGAAGTGATCAGAGGTCAATTCGAAGTTCAGCAGCTTCTGAAGACCTTGTTCTCCTATTTTTCTGTGAACACCTCGCAATTTTTCTAATCGACAATTTTTGCTGCTGCGCAGCGAAACATCACTGTCCTTTCAGTTTGCACTCAGGCGGACATGTCTTTAACATGTGATTTCCTTTGGGTAGGAAACAAAAAAATTCAAGGGATTGGGAAAATGATGTTTAAAGAGAATCAACCATCATAAAAGTGGCCCGAGCCATGTCTTGTGTACCCTTGCCTTTTGACTGTTTGGGGCCTGGGAACGAGGTTGGCGTTTTGATGCCTGTCAAAGGTTAACCAATAAAATCATAGAAGACCATCGATTCTCTGTAATGGGTGTCACCAGATGAATTTTGTGCGCCCTTCCAAGTTTAAAATGCTTTCTACGTCCCCTGTTCGAGGGAGATGCTAAAATTGTAGGAAATAGAAAACGGCCACAAAACAGGAGCACCCCCGTGATTAGCTGCGGTTGGGAAATAAGGTTCTGTTACGCGACATAAAGAGCTCAGATGAAGCTCCACAACAAAAGCTACTCTATTCAAGCTATAATAACTTCTTTCTTAGCTGGCCACCGAGTCTTGCAATTGGCTAAAAGATGTTAAACTTGCTTGTTTGCGCTAGATCAATGACGAGCTGAAGGGCATGGAAGATAAATAAAGATTTTGCACTGACGAGAAAGTGAATTTATCGAGAAGAGACATTTGTCATAGATACCCTTTGAGAAGTCTTCCTGTTAATCACTTCATATGAGAGCACACTACTTCTATTTCATAAGAAATGGTAAGAACGTTTCATATTCTAGCTTTATTCTCAGGTTTCGTGTTTTGATTTTAGCAAAGAACTAAACCTACAAATACTTTTGTGTCCGTATAAAGCCTGGTTCAAATTTGGTCGCTGGGGTCGTTCAACGAACGACTCAAAGACCCAGAAGACTGGACACGAATGACCAAACAACAGACCAGGCTTAATTAAATAAATCGGTTAAAAAAATTCATCCATATCCAAGTTAGCCTTTGAGCAGAGGAGTGCTGTTTGGATCGCATAAAACAATCCAGTGATTGTTTTTTTCTGCAGCTCTTCAACTCTGCAGCTCTTTTTATATATATAGAAAGAATGTCCAGTACTTATTAGATTTTCCTCTAAACTCTCATTGCAATTTCAATACTTACGCTAAAAGTCTAGGCCTACATTAACATCAAAATGTCTCACACGGAAAAGTTTCGGACAAAACACTTAGCATAAACAAGTTTCGGACACTTTTTGACAAATCGGAAACAGTTTTATTTTTCACAGCTTACCAATCAAATCTTTCGCTTGAAATGGGTGTCATATTTGCATAAAATCTTAACAATCTTAACCAAAGATCGGTATTGACTGCCTAAATTCTTAAAGTATAGTGAGCAAGAAATTTAGCCAAAAAATTTCAGTACTGGACGTTTGTCCGAAACTTTTACTGCCGAAACTCTGGATTATAAGAAATATTGTAACTCAAAGTACAATGTATCAAAGTAGCTATACAATGTTCATAGCAAAATGGGAAGAAGTGCCTACTTACAGTATAGACATGGGTATAAGGGCATCTGTTATGTCCCTATGCCCAGGAGCCAGTTTCGGACAAGTTACATAAATTATGCCTTATTGATAGGATTATATAAAATAATTCTGTCAAAATAGTCTCCAGTAATATTACATGGATACAGAATGTTGTGAGGGGGACGCCCTTGTGTGCTCTTGTGTGGCAGTCTTCGGAAAATAAAAAATACGGGTTCAAAAGATGCAAGCGCACACCTCTAAAAATAGCCTATTGTATTTGATGATCTCGGAACGCGCGTGAAAACTACGTAGCTAAAAAACAATGGCTTGAGTGGGCATTTTCTTTGTCCTAATAATAGATTACTCCTCTTACCTCCACTGATTCGTTTTAATACCGATGATCGTCAATTTTCACTAAAAACTTGAGACAGTTCTTCTCTTTGCTTAAATATAAGCTAAACTTCCAAAACACCATGACTGTCTCTCTGAAATCATGACCTACTGCAGGCAAATAGCAACAGATACATTCCAAATGAAGACATTTTCTATAGATTTGAACTCCGTAGAATTAGACAGTGCAATCAGATTTTTCATACCATCAACGATTTTTGAGATACAGCTGGATTTGGAGCCACAAGTTTTAGATGTGTTTAGCCTAAACACACGAAAGCCTACTGGTCCTACTGCAGGCTGAAAAAATTCCATGACACGCACCCACTTTTTACGTAAATCTTGTAATGCCCCATTAATTTTCTTTCCACCCTTTTCATGGCACTTCAAGACCTTCAAGTCCATTCCCTCGTTTGTTTTCTCTTTTCTCAAAAATATTTGTGCAAAATTTTTTGCCAGCCATCAAGATTTAAGCTAGAATTTCATGCACCAAAATCCTACAAAGGTCGAGTTATAAACGAGCCGATTTTGAAAGATAGACAAATTTACTCTTAAAGGTTTCGGTTAAAACAGCCCTTATACGTATCTGCGTCTATACGGTAGGCCACGAAACCCCAAATGTATGTCACTGTCTGAAGGCATTTTCAAAAAATTTATTTTAGCGTGCTGAATGTACGAGGCATACGAAAATGGAGAGTTATTGCATCAGACCAAATGGCTTTCACGCTGTAACTATTTGTGCAGTTTTATTGACACTTCCTGCAGTGATGTCATCAACTGTTACGTCATCAATATCATCTCCGTTGCAATCGTCATCCGAAATGTCTTCAATAGCTACTAACAAAATGAACTTTACGTCGATGTTATCTTTGACGTCATCTATGACGTCATCTATGACGTCATATATGGCGTCATCTGTGATGTCATCTGGATTTCCAGAAAGAGGAGCATTGTATGCAACTAGTAATGGGTCTCCAAAGAGCACACCCTCGTATCAATCATCTGCGTCAAGTTTACCACTTGCAAATAGAAAGTCATTTAGTTCTTCATCGATGACGTCATCAAGTTATTCATCAGGGGCCCTTGTGATGTCATCAATCACGTCATCTGTCAAGACATCTAGTTCGTCGGTGTCCAAAAAGATTCACTTCCATCCTGAAACTTTGGAGGGAAAAGTCGTTATTTGTGTATTGCTTGGCATTGCCGGTATTGGTCTGATCCTCTTGGCTACACGTGTTTTCATGGCTATTGTAAGTTCATCATCATCATCATGATCATCATCTTATCATATAACCTAACGTAATATAACGGATGGGCGAAAAATAAATAACCCCCAAAACTCAAAAAAATCTGAAACATTTTCTTGATGCGATTTTAATGAAATTTATACTACATCAAGTACCAACCTCGTCCCCAGGGCCTTTTGTCATATTGGGACGGAGACGAAAATGTCTTTTCGTCTCCGTCCAAATATGACAAAAGGTCTTGGGGACGAGGTTGATCAAGTACATCAGAAAAAGTACAATGAGTAAAAATCAATCAAGTAAAAATTATTTAAGAGAGAAATAAGGTATCGAGAAAAGATGGTCGCCAAAACCACTGTAACAAAATCAGTAATCATCAACATCAACAGAAATCTACCAAAATAAATTTTGATTAATTGATTCATTTCCGTGAAAATACCATTTTCCTTATCTGTCTTGGCTACGAAAAGGACTCTTGAATATTCATTCGAAATGTTGAAAGAATGTAATGCAAGGCCGCAGAGAAAAGTTCCTTTTAATAGATACTTTCTTGGGTCAACTTATGCTTTTGGCGATTGGCGATTTTGTTGTAGTAGTTTCGGTGATAATCTTTTTTCAAAACCTCATTTCTCTGCAAGTACAGCGCAGCTGATATGTTAACGACGTTTATTCAAAAGGTGTCTTTTATGTTGTACTTGATGGGCCCTTGATGCAGTATTATTTCATCAAAGCCCTGCATTCAAAAAGTTTTTCAGAAATTTTTCAATCTAGGGACTTCTCTCTTTTGCTCACCATGCTATGTACGCTCCAGAAAAAGCTGTCGATCTCGAGGGGATCTCGGGCGAGTAGAAACGTAAATAAAACCTGGTATCCCCCTGGCATCTCTCGGAAAACTAAGCACTGCATCGACAGGCATTTCACTTTACAAATCTTTTTGAAAAACATTGCCGAAAGTAAACAGAGTTCGAGAATCTAAAAACTGAAGAAAATTTACAAATTGCAACCTAGATATTAAAAAAATTCTTTTAAAAGCATTTTGACAAAATTGTTGTTACTTACAATCCATGCAAGTAAGAAGATCATTTAGAAAAAATTCCGGTAGTCATAATTTACGAGAAATTGTATTGCAGATTTTGAAATCAGGAGGAAATAGGCTTTCAGAAGGCATAAAATTAATCTATCTACAGTTTGGAACAAAAGAGTTGCTAGAATTCCCAAGGAACAAATCCCCCTTTACTTAGCCTGCGCGCAGACTCGACTGGTTACGCCAAAGGAAGTTTAGGTGAATTGAAATTTGATACCATCAAATTTCAATTCACCTAAATCAAATTTCAATTCACCTAAACTTCCTTTGGCGTAACCAGTCGAGTCTGCGCGCAGGCTACCTTTACTGAGCTCAAAACTCAAATTCGTCTTAAAATTCAAATCCATGTCCATATTTTTACGAGTGCTCTCCCCCCTGCGACAACGTATATTTTCTTCCATTAATTTAGTAAATCATTTGACTTTTTAGTCAGATGCAACGACATCAAAGAGGTGAGCCATGACAACGTATTGCGCACAAATCTCACGTATATCGATGGCGAAAGAAACATTGCAGAAGAAGCAATACACTTTACAAAGAACTTACATCGCTATATATATAGGCATATATATATATTTATATCTGTAAACAGTATCTGTAAACTGTAAACTGTAAACTGTAAATATAATATCCCTAAATATAATTTGATCTTTGATGCAACACCTCAAACAAAAAAATTTAACATTACTTGAATTTTCGATTTTGGTAATTTTTCAAGCGTTTTAACTTTTTTTACCCACCCCAGCGTTATTGAAGAGCTGAATGTGTCTTCGACAGAGTAGTATCTTTCATGCCAAATGTTTAAAACGTAAGTCTGACCTAGCTAGCTAAACACAACAATCTTGCAATAGATGTTAACGCTAAAGATGGTGCCGAGGAACTCTTTACCAAGATACAGTGCGTTATTTAATTGAATTCTGTAAGATCAAAAGATCAAAGAGGTTGATATTCTAAATCAACGTTCAGCACATACGTATGACTTGTGAGTCCCTTTCTTTTTAACAATCTTTCTTTTCTTGTATATAGGGTCTTAAGGGAGAAACCCCCTCTAAATTTGACCAAAGAGTGCAAAAAAAATTTTCATCGATTATCAACAGTTCATTAACCTATGAAAGGGTGTATTAGGTCCATTTCAGTTTGTAGGTACTGAATATTCTGAAAATCCATGTTTTATAGACCCCAAAACTCAAAAGAATCTGAAACATTTTCTTGATGCGATTTTAATGAAATTTATACTATATCAAGTACCAACCTCGTCCCCAGGGCCTTTTGTCATATTGGGACGGAGACGAAAATGTATTTTCGTCTCCGTCCAAATATGACCAAAGGTCTTGGGGACGAGACGAGGTTGATCAAGTACATCAGAAAAAGTACAATGAGTAAAAATCAATCAAGTAAAAATTATTTAAGAGAGAAATAAGGTATCGAGAAAAGATGGTCGCCAAAACCACTGTAACAAAATCAGTAATCATCAACAGAAATCTACCAAAATAAATTTTGATTAATTGATTCATTTCTGTGAAAATACCATTTTCCTTATCTGTCGTGGCTACGAAAAGGACTCTTGAATATTCATTCGAAATGTTGAAAGAATGTAATGCAAGGCCGCAGAGAAAAGTTCTTTTTAATAGATACTTTCTTGGGTCAACTTATGCTTTTGGCGATTGGTGATTTTGTTGTAGTAGTTTCGGTGATAATCTTTTTTCAAAACCTCATTTCTCTGCAAGTACAGCGCAGCTGATATGTTAATGACGTTTATTCAAAAGGTGTCTTTTATGTTGTACTTGATGGCCCCTTGATGCAGTATTATTTCATCAAAAAGTTTTTCAGAAATTTTTCAATCTATGGGCTTCCTTTTTTTGCTCACCATGTACGCTCCAGAAAAAGCTGTCGATCTCGAGGGGATCTCGGGCGAGTAGAAATGTAAATAAAACCTGGTATCCCCCTGGCATCTCTCGGAAAACTAAGCACTGCATCGACAGGCATTTCACTTTACAAATCTTTTTGAAAAACATTGCCGAAAGTAAACAGAGTTCGAGAATCTAACAACTGAAGAAAATTTACAAATTGCAACCTAGATATTAAAAAAATTCTTTTAAAAGCATTTTGACAAAATTGTTGTTACTTACAATCCATGCAAGTAAGAAGATCATTTAGAAAAAATTCCGGTAGTTAGAATTTACGAGAAATTGTATTGCAGATTTTGAAATCAGGAGGAAATAGGCTTTCAGAAGGCATAAAATTAATCTATCTACAGTTTGGAACAAAAGAGTTGCTAGAATTCCCAAGGAACAAATCCCCCTTTACTGAGCTCAAAACTCAAATTCGTCTTAAAATTCAAATCCATGTCCATATTTTTAGGAGTGCTCTCCCCCCTGCGACAACGTATATTTTCTTCCATTAATTTAGTAAATCATTTGACTTTTTAGTCAGATGCAACGACATCAAAGAGGTGAGCCATGACAACGTATTGCGCACAAATCTCACGTATATCGATGGCGAAAGAAACATTGCAGAAGAAGCAATACACTACAAAGATCTTACATCGCTATATATATAGGCATATATATATATTTATATCTGTAAACAGTATCTGTAAACTGTAAACTGTAAACTGTAAATATAATATTCCTAAATATAATTTGATCTTTGATGCAACACCTCAAACAAAGAAATTTAACATTACTTGAATTTCGATTTTGGAAATTTTTCAAGCGTTTTAACTTTTTTTACCCACCCCAGCGTTATTGAAAAGCTGGATGTGTCTTTGGACAGAGTAGTATCTTTCATGCCAAAATGTTTAAAACGTACGTTTTCGCATCAATCAATTTCTTTTTAGGAAATTTTTTTAAAAACTATTTATAGATTTAATACTGTATAAAATTTTTGTTTTTGAAAGCGTTGCAATGTAAAGTAGTTTCTTCTTTGCGTTAGAATTGTATATAAATATTCGTTATCATGTTAAAGTTGCTTGCTATTATGGTTAATTTTGGCCTTTATTTAAAGAACGAAAAACATGCATCAACCGCTTGAAAAATCATACACCGAGAGAAACCCTAAAGGTCTGAACATTGTCAACTCCTATACTGATTACATGGTCGTAGTTGGGTCGTAGCGATCGCTTTTGATAGGCTGCCGGATGCTCTAACTATGAGGCGATGGATTTGAAATTTCACAAATTTGTTGCATGGCTTCGGTCGCACAATTTTTATGCATCCAGGTATGACCAATTAAAAATAAACTTTTCTTGAAAGAATTTTTCGAAGAAAGTGTAGGCTAGCTTATGGGGGGGGGGGGGTTAGCTTATGTACGCTAGCTTATGTAATTGTTCATGTTGTTGTTGTTATGGCTGTTGTTGTCATCATCAAGTGGCATCGTGTCNAGGTTATGTACGCTAGCTTATGTAATTGTTCATGTTGCTGTTGTTTTTGCTGTTGTTGTCATCATCAAGTGGCATCGTGTCTCTGGGGGTCACTTCCATACATACTGGGACGGGGTGTGGCATTTTTTGGGGTGCCTTTTTCAGGCAGAAAATAAATTTTAGGGTGTCATTTTTGGTAATTTTTGGTATGATCATAAATTTTAGGGTATCATGTTCAAAAATAATTCTTTGGGGTAAACTTTTGGGATTTTTGACCCATAATATTAAATTTTAGGTTATGCATTTTGCATATCCTGTAAATTTTGGGGTATGGTTTTTGGAAAATCTATAAATTTTAGTAAATTTTGGGGTATGGTTTTTGGAAAATCTATAAATTTTAGGGTGTGATTTCACTTGTCAAAATGGCACATCCCCGTCATCTCCCAATTGAAGTTCCCCCCCCCCCCGCCACCGGGCATCGTGTGGGTCAAAGAAAGATGATAAAATCTCTTTATAGTTGCGGAACTTTATCAAAAGCAACAAAAATCAGAGCAGATAAAAACAACAATTGTGGAAACATGAAAGCTGCGTCAGACACGCCACTATAATAAAATAATAAACAAACGTTCTCCCCATAAGTCCGGCATTTAAATATGGTGGTAGCAAATCGAATACCGGAAAAACCAGAACTGATATATGTAGCAATTGCGGGATTTTGAAAGATGCGTCAAAGACGCACTTCTAATCAAAATCAAAATAACTAAATTATCTTATTGTAATATGGAATTAATTGAAGAATGCTAGAAAGATCAATATTTTGTCACGCTATTGGAAGCATAGGCGTTAAGAAACGCGGTAGTTGTTCCTACAACAGTATTTTCTCCCCTGTGTCCCTATGCCCGTGCCCTGTGCCCGGTTTTCCTTGTATCCCTATGTCCTGAAAATTTGAGTGACTGTGAACTGAAGAAAAGATATTCTTCTTTCTCTTTCTCTTTCTCTTTCCCCTGACTCAACAACAACAACCTTCACGAGCATAGGGACACATAGGGGAAAAAACTGGTGTAGGAATAACTACCGCGTTTCTTAACGCCCATGTTGGAAGGTGAGATTTCTAGAAACAAAACAGCTGGTTAAAATCGGTTGAATTATTATGAAAATAATAAAAATTACGGAAACAATATCAAATCTCGCAAGGAGCATAAATAGGCTTTCATGGGGACGAGAAACTAACATTTATTTTACTTGGCTAATGGAATAATTTGACGAAGGTGAAGGTGAAGTTGCAGTTTTTAGCGCCAAGCGCTGGGATCGCAGAAGTAGTCCGCGACGCATTGTCATGACGCTGAAGTGGTGGGGCTCGTACTGGGATTGAACACTGTCCGCCGGACTGTTCTGGTTGCAAAGTCAGAGGATTACACCGCTGCGCCACAACACCTTCGTTGAATAGAAATTAAATTATTTTCGCCTGAAAATTTTTAATATTAGTTCACAAATAAATCATCCGAAAATAAACCGTCTGCAGATTTTTTACGTCAAAACATTTTTAGAAAATGCAAAAGACCATAGCCTGCCTTTGAGTCCATTCACTGCCTGGAACCATAGTCATAAGACTATTCTGGAACTAAAGGCTAAAAAGATTATGGTAAAAATAACAATAGTTAGTGAGTGCGGCGTTTTGAGCATTGCAAACAAACTGAAACAAAGTATGGAACACCAATTAACAACAGGCCTTTCTAGTTCTGTCGGCATTGCAAAATCGCTGCCTTTCTTGCAACTGCTCATTCTTGCGGTCAGTTCTATTGACATCACAAGAACAATTCCCATCTAAAAAATCCTATCTAGAACTTGAAAATTTAAAACACCCGACCCAAGAAAGTTGTTTTGTGACAACAACTGAAATCCGACAAATACACATTCCAGATTAATTAAGAAGGCGTTGTTACCACTGCCTTTGATGTTGCAGGGTGGGTCTTAGACTCCTCTTGAAATCGAGATTGACTTACTTGCTGTCGTGCTAAGATAGCTTGTTATTCAAATCGAATGTTATTGCGGCTCCGCAGCAACAACGATCGGCTGTTCTGTTGTGGGTTTTCAGCCCTCTGCATTCAAATCTTTGATTAGGTTTTCTGGAATTAAACTAATGGTGTTTACATTCCAGTCACTATGATAGGTTTGTTTTATTTCGTATCAGAAAATGATATTTAATTTCAGTTATTGGTTTCAAATATTCACTCTATTCAAAATGTTTCACCGGGAAAAAGTGTTTTGATTTCTCGATGAAAACAACAGAGGATGAAACAGAATGAATTTAAATTTGCTAATAGCAAAGTTGATAACCTTTAGAATAAATTGAGCAAATACTTATTGCCCTTTTACGAATTACATCGTTTTTTCGTTATAAAAGGGATTCAAGCAAATCTTCGAGGAAGATTGCAAGCATTGTAACTTCTACATTAATGAAGGAAAACGACAGGGTGTCCTTAAAAATTGTGCCCCGTTTGTGCAGATGCTGTGGAGGAGCTGTAACTTCAATTGTCCGGTGCTCTTTACAGTTGAAAAGGATATGCTTCAACTTAGAGTTTGAGACCTTGTTTGAGTCAGTCTGACAATTCATTGCTGATTTATGACATAAGAAAGTCAAGATATGTGGTCGCTTCAAAAACACCAGTGCATTTGTTATCCAACGATATCAAAATCAAGTAAACATTGCAAGAAGGGTTATCGCGCTGTATTTGAATTGTTTCTACCTTTGAAAAAGGGCCAATAGTGTTGTACACAAAAAACTGCATCCAATCTGCAAACGAAGGAGCACAAAAATTAACTCTTGTGGAGAAGCATAGGCGGAGAATCTTCGAGAAACATTGCACGGATGGTTAATGCATCATCCGTTTGATTTAAGGGCAGTACTTTGCTATAAATTTGTTTGTGTTATTTTTTTATATCTTAATCATTTTCAGAATTACAGCTTTTATGACATTGTAAATCCTAAATTAATAGAGGAAAAACGGTACAATCTTCAAGAAAGCCATAGTTTATGAAGGTCTACAATATGGCGGTTAAGCAGAAATCTGTAGCTTTTCTGGTTTATGATTTAGCATTTGATGACGTCACAGCCTAAAAACTGGTTGAAACACAAAGACGCTGTAATTCTGAAAATAATCAAGATATCAAAAATAACACAAATTCAAATATACACGAAGTTCCTTTCAAGCTGTTAAATCAAACGGAAGATGCATTAACCATCCGTGCGATCTTTTTCAAAGATTTGACACCTATGCTATGTAGAGGGGAGCAGATAATAAACAAACATATAACGGTGTAATTGATTTGGTACAAAGATTTTAGAAGCCTTGTAAATGAATTAAAATATCAGAATCTCTGATCTAATTACTTCATCTATGATCTATTTTACTGTTAAGCAAATTCACGATCACATTGCAATGTCGCAATAAAATTGCATTTTACAAGATCTAAGAAATTCATTTTTAATTTGTATTTTATTTCATTACTACAGTATCGCATTTTTAGTCTTTTCTTCCTGCGTATAATGCTACATTTTAATCAATCTAATTTTAAAACAGTTACTTATTCAAAGAAATGTTATTAAATACTATAAGATTGAAATAAAAAAAGTTAAAAACCTAAACACCTATGTCTGTGTCATCAAATTCTTCCAAATCGAGTTGTTTCTTAGCAACTTTAGTTGGTTGTTGTTGTTGTTGTTGCTTGACTCTTTCTAACTCGTCTTTCATGCAATTCAATTCAATTTGCGCACGTTTGTACTTATCATCTTTGCTCTTTAGCTTTTGTTGGAGTTGTTTAATCTGCAAATAGTATTTTGGTATGAGCAACTATTATTTGCCCAGTCGGCGTGGAGTTAAAGGCTGTTGTTCAACCAGCAGCCTTTGCGCTTAGATTTCTTTGTAGGCAGCCATTTTCGTAGACCACAAAAATGTTCATTTTAATAGAACAGAGCATGCAAAGGACCATGGTTGGATGAGAACCTTTATAAAATCATTGAATTTTTTTAGAAATTCTTATCTTGGGGCTTACTTTGCTTGACCCACCTGTTATATTCTCCCTTACAACCACGAATAAGAAAATAGGGGCTAGTGATTGTCAATAAGATCTAAGGTTTTTTTATACATCTGTATTATTACTTTTTATGAGATTTACATTTAATTGTAAAAATTCAGGGTGCTAACATTTAGGCATACGGCACAGGACACACAGTGATAACAGCAGTTTTTAACTTGTTGAAGTGTACATCCTGTATAAATATTCGTTTTATTATATATTATTATATAAACAAATAAAGAATAAATAACAATAATATATTAATATATAGCAATTCAAAAGCAAACAGGGATTTAGCCCAAGAAAGCTTTGAGCAACTATGCCTTTCGGTAGATGCTTGCCACTCCTTTTTAATCAACTTTATCGAGTGAGATTTGTTTACTAAAATTAAAGAATATTCTTACCTTAATAATGTGTGGCTTTTCCTTTGTTCTTGCCTGCCATAGACTTGACCTAAACTCCACCATTACTCAAATCAAATTAAAACTGTCTTTCGCGCCTCTGCAACTGTCAGCTCCTACGCAGCGATACTTCTTTCTCCAACTGTCTTTCTGAAGAATAGATTTCACACCTCTGAGTAGACTCAACCAAATCAAAATATACAGAGCGGAAGGTTGAAATGAGGAGCATCGCTGCGAAGGAGCTAGCCGTTGGGTTAAAGAGGCGCGAAAGTCGGTTGTAATTTGATTTGAGTAATGGTGGAGCTTTGGCCAAGTCAAAAGCAAGCAAGAACGAAGGAAAAGCCACAGTATCAAGGTAAGGATACCTTGTGAATAAAAAAACTGTATAGACGTTTGAAACACTTGAGACCTCAAACCATTTTTCAGATTCCTTCAAACTGATAATACCTGTGTAGCTAACATATCAACTTAGATAAGAACGTTTGGTTTGATTATACAGCAGCCTCCTTATTTAACTAGTAAACGTCTGCGTGACAAGATAGACAGATTGGAGTCGAACATGATAGCTAGCAAATTTGATCAAGGATTTTAGGCCTGTTTTGAAGGATTTTGAGATGAAGCATTTTAATAAAATCATTTGCAATGTGAGAACCATAAGACTGATTTTGACAAACTAAATTTTCTCATCAAATTTGATATGTTAGCTTAACAAGCATTATCAGTTTATAGGAATCTGATAAATGGTATGACAGCTACAGGCTTCAAATGTCTAAACATTTTCCGACCCACCCGGTACTTCAATTTTAATATACAAACACGTTACATTGTCGCCAGTGATGAAAGTAAGATGAAACAGAAAAAGAAGTTTCATACCTGTATAAAGTCGTTATTTACGAACTGCTCTTTCGATTCCTCGAAGTTCTTTCTCGAAAGACGAAGACGAGTCACCATTTGATTGACAAATACGCTATGATAAAATTAAAGATATTTAAATGCTACCAGATTGTTAAAAAGAAACTGTACCGGGCGAGGCAATAAAAACCAGGGCTTTCAGTGGGGGGCGCGCGATAGCGCGCGAGCGCGCAGGCACGCGCCCAAGATGATGTTTGGGAGCGATCAATCGCGCGCCTAGTGATAAAATATTTCCGTCGTAGAGAGCGATGTCCGTTCGGGAATTAAAACTGGAAAACTTTCCGGGCAATTTAATTTTTAGTTTAAAACATACCTTGAACCTTCCTGATGATGATTTTAATGGTTGGACGCAAGATGAGTTACTTCATTGGCTCATCCAACCGAAGTTTAATCAGCCTTGCTTTTTTAGGCCATCTTCTTTCGACGAGAACGAGATTTCCAAGAAAGAGCTAGGCCATCTTTTTTTTAATGTCAGACTTCTCGAGCAGGTTGTATTAAAGTCTAAATATGTCTTAATTTCACAAATAGTTTGAAAATTGCTTCCTTTGATTTAATTTACTCAACTGAATGTAGAAAATATACGTTTCAGGGTAATAGGAGTTTTCAAGACGATTAGGGGCAGGAGGCAAACGATAAGTTCTCGAGAGAAATGACACATATCTTTGTTGCTGTTTGACATTCGTTTCGCGCGCCCCACACTGATCACGCGAGTTTTTGGTCGCGCGCCTTAATTTCTGAACGTGAAAGCTCTGAAAACAATCCCCGTTTGAAAGGCAACAGTTCCCTGGATATCAAGGCAATAATATTGGCAAGTATATCAATTGATTATGGACATGTTCAAATATATCTTAAAATTTACCTGACTGAAATTGGCCACTCCATTCTGAAATTATGAGGGATTTTCTCGAGAAAGCCCCTTCAAGAAACCTTCAAAACGGCATAAAATCACGAGCAAATATCCCTATCATTTCTGCCTGACAGCGAGGACTTGTGCATGATTTAGAATTGTGTTATCCTCTTCAGAGAATAAAATCGCCCGGAATAAACGTACTATGCTCCTAGGGATGGCACTTTCATCCTCCCAAAGGGATAGCACGTGCTAAATCATGCACAAGTCATCGCTGCAAGGCAGAAATAATAGGGAAATTCGCTCGTGATTTTATGCCGTTTTTGAAGTATAAAATTGATTTGAAAAATTACAACTCCGTTGTCTGGCTAAGAATTTAAGTTAATTTTAAGAATTTATTCATAATTTACAATGCACTATCTTAATCTCAAAACAAGAATTACCGAAAATAGCTTCCATGGGCTTTGGCTAAAACTATAGGTGGGTGGCTCAAGTTGCTTTCTAATGATACAGAAACTGTTGAAATGTATTTATGCTCTCTGATCAATGCTGGGCATCAAGAAGTCAAAATTTACATGATAGTGGACAGCCCACTTTTTTGGAAGCTTTGGGCATATTGAGAAATAGGACTTTGGGCTAAATTGTGATTTCAGAAGGAAATAGTGCAACTAAAATTATGAAAAAATATTAAAATTAAGTTGAAGCCTTAGGCAAGATGATGGATCTTAAATTTTACAAATTGGTCGGAAATGTTTTGTACTCACCCAGTAGTTTTTACGAGCAAAAATGAAACTAGGATTTTCATAAATATGTCTGAAAGTTTCAACTTTACGATAGATTTACCTTTGCTTGTATTGATAAAACCCCTTTCTTCCATTTTTTTTAAACATCGAAGCAAAGATGCAAGCGAATACAAAATATTTTTCTTCAACACGGTCCAGAGATTGTTTAACAAAAACATACTTGAGAATAACCCAGAGCTTGTTCACAGCTTTTATCCAAACATTTCATCGAGAAATATCGCTGCTCCAAAAAGTTGGGGCCGTTTGCCCGGGTTTTGAACAGCAAGGTTATGAGACTGAATCACGGACCATGGAACTGCGGAGCATAGGGGAACACATAAAGAAACCTCGCGGAGGAGAGTAGTTATGAGTCGTAGTTTGAGTAGACTTCCCTCAAGTCTATTTCCTGCAGTCCGTCTGACCGATCTGCAACTCCACATTTCCCGGATCCACAATTCCATCATTCCTTAAAGAAACAAACGAAAGAGAGAGAGAGGAAAAATGCTGGATTAGCGGATCCAAGAACTACGGGAAAGGGATCGGTGAGACGGACTTCAGGAAATAGACTTTGGGCAAGTCTATAGATTGAGCAAATAGGTAATTTCAACTCAATAAAGTTTGGAGCGAAAACAAAGAATCAGAGGTTCGATATCACCAACAAATATTTTCGCATTTCACATACCGTTCATCAAAATCGCTGTTTTCATTGAAAGTTGAATCTTTTGATTTTATGTGTAGTTGGTATCGCAGTTCCTTCATTTCGGCTTCTAGCTCGAGGTTTCTACAAAAAAATCGTGAAGAAGTTAAAGGAGGCGCGTGTCATAGAACTTCTTCAGCCTGCAGTGGGCTTTTGTGTGTTTAGGCTAAACATATCTGAAACTTGTGGCTCAGAATCCAGCTGTATCTCAAAAATCGTTGATGGTATGAAAAATCTGACTGCACTGGCTAATTCTACGGAGTTCAAACCCAGGGCCGTAGGAAGCATCTTAAACTTGGGGGGGCACGACACTTCAAGGGCACTTTTTACCTATAGAAAATATCTTCATTTGCAATGTATCTGCTGCTATTTGCCTGCATTACGGAGAGAAAGTTTAGGTTTTTTGGCCGTTTAGCTAATTTAAAATGTTTGATACGAACGAACATTGCTTATCAAGTCTATTTGCGTCGTAGTTCACATTCCGTTATTGTCAGATTCCTGCCAATAGAGCAGAGCGAGAAGATGTCACATGCCTAGATACGGTAAAAACAAATGAGTTGCTAAGTGAATGAAAACGCACATAGATGCGATTAATAACCTTCCAGCATAGGGCTCACATCTTTAAATATGTGGTGTAAAATTCTAATTCATTTTTCTTGAATATTGAATAGCTTGAAAGGAACTTCCGGTACATTGCTGTAATTCAACAGTGGTAATGTTTAGATATCTTGATTATTTTCAAAGTGGCGGCATTTAATATATTTGAGGCTGTGACGTCATCAAATTTCTAACTCGTATACCAGAAAAGCGATAGATTTCTGCTTGATACCATATTGTAGACCTTCATGCACTGTAATTTTCTTGAAGATTGCATCATTTTTCCTCCAATAATTTAGGATTTACCGTTATTTTAACTTTGACAACATTCCATAAATTTATTGAATAAAAAGAAAAACGCCGCCATTTTGAAAATAATCAAGATATCAAAAAATGTCCACTGTAGAATTACAGCAAAGTAAGTGACGTTCCTTTCAAGCAATTCAACTCAAAGAAAAATATAATAGAATTCTATACCATTTTTTTAAAGATTTGAACCCTATGCTTTACCTGGCTGCTTTGCAGTCGTTTGGCTTCATCTTTGCAAAGCAGTTTGGCTAATTTCTTCGCTAAGGCCTTTTTCAAATCATCACAAACATTGAACTAAATTGCCTCATTACCAGGCGAAGTTCAACGATGATGGTTCTTATATGGGGTTTTCACTATAACCAGGGTTGCGAGTGCGGCGCCTACCACGCCACAAGGAAAGCCTGATATCTCACAGAACCCCTGACCATGCGAGCAAAACAAAAGCGAAGAAACAAAAGATAATAAATCGATGAAATGATTCTACCTTTTAAACAGCACATCTTCGCGTTGTTGCTTTATTTTCAATTCATTCTCTCGCTCATTCGTCAATCTTTGGCAATTTGACATTTCAAATTCTGTTATTAAGTGTAACTTCTGCAATTCTGCATCTTCTTTTGTTTTCACTTTCAGCTCGTTCCTGTTGTAGACATAACAACATAACGGTAATGGTAAATTTCTCCCAAAGGCAACGCTAAGTAAAATGTACAGAGGAATTGTGGGAGCCCCATTTTCGCTGTTGTTGCTCAGTGTGGGGATGTTGTGAGAAAATTCAAATTGAGACCCTCCAAAAGTTGCAAAATCGTGCTGCCAGAATTGTTACANATCTTGTGTTCAGATGGCGAGATTCCCGCCCGCTTGCCGAGACAGAGGTGAGACATGTGCTAAAAACGTACATGTGCCCGTTGTCTAAACGAGCAGCGCATGAGCAGTAAAGACCTTTTCGTCTCGGTAGCCGGGATGGAGTGTTCATTTGGGAAAACTTTTATCCCCTTTACCGAGATCTCGCCAGTGCTCTAGTGAGATCTCGCTAAGCGGGCCAGCCCGCCTGCTCATATAAGCAGACAACAAATTTTGTATGGGAATTAGGGATGAGGTGAGATTTTGGCAAAAAGCTCCAGCCCGGTACGCAGGTTATCTCGCCCCCATATGAACAGGTCCTAAGTTAGAAATGTATAAAAAACGTACTGATGTTGTTCCGACTCTTTTACTTTTTCTTGCGAAGCACTGTAAATTTCCTCATATCTTTCCTGGAATAGATTTAAAGCATTTTCAAGTTGGATGATAAAATATTGTACAAATATTCTAACACGTTATCACTGGCCGAAGAAAATGCACAGAATTTTACTCAAAATTGTTTTGAGCATAATCCGAGCATAATTTTCAGGAAATGTCTAGGATAAATAATAACTGAATGATTGATGGATTTTCCCAACAAGAACCAATTTCTCTTGTAAGAGACAGGAGGATATGAGTGACAGTTGGAATGAATCGAAAATGTAGACTTCTCAAATGATACAGACAATTTGTTTGACGTTGATACAATAGCTGTTTTAATTTAACGTTTTTAAACTAATTTTTCACTGTAAATACTTTTTATTTTAGCAACATTGTAAATAAATTTTTGTCACGGCCCCCTCAAAAGCAGCCTTTCTTTTTAGACGTGGCTACTGTGCTGAAATAATCCGAATGAATGAATGAATGAATGAATGAATGAATGAATGAATGAACGAATGAACGAATGAATAAATGAATACATGAATGAATGAATGAATGAATGAATGAATGAATGAATGAATGAATGAATGAATGAATGAATGAACGAATCAATGAATAAATCAATGATTAAATCAATAAATGAATTTCAAAAATAACGTAAGCTAAGCTAATGATGCGAAAAAGAAATTTATTTAACTTACCAATTCCTGCTTCAGCATCAATACAGCTTTTTGGGTTGATTTGCGGAGAGGGATCTACAAAAATGAATTACTGAATTGCAGAACAAATTTGAAATAGGAAGCACCACTAAATGTCAAATCCCCATAATATGTGTGCAAAGCTCGAACTGTTCACTCGCCTTATAAATCTCTTTAGTTCCTCCCTTACATTTTCACAAATTTGATCCGAATGAATTGATAGAAAGTTTGCACAGAGTACAGTTACGTTCTCCAACATAGCCACAAAATCTCACGAATGGTTAATTCATCTTCCTTTTGATTTAAAGATTTAAAAGGAACTTCATGTACTATGCTATTATTTTTTATTGGCAATTTTTGTTATCTTGATTATTTTCAGAATTATATCGTTTCCCCCCGTATCGAAAAAATTTATGAAAAGTCTTGAAAAAAACATATAAGCAACTTAAATTAACGCAAATTTTTAAGATTCGCGTTCATTCCAGACATAATTAATTTCCTATAATAAGGTCATTAGAAAAGATATCGAGAGCTGTACGCTCATCAATCCATTGCAGAGGATATCGAAAGTCGTGCTCCAAATGTCTGGTTAATACTGAAGGAATTTCCTTAAAGTTAGTTGACAGAGATAAATAGCTAACTTGAGAGCTGCATATGCAGGTCTAAAATTAGCCTATTGTGGCCTATTGTATTTGATGATTGCGACACGTGCGTGGATATCATTTAGCTAGAGGAACAATAATATGCGTGGGTGTTCTTTTGTCCTATTTATAGATTACCTCCTCCTCTTAGCTCCGTCAACTAACTTTAATGTTCTTAGGAGCGTTAAGTTAACGTTAAAGCTGTCTGAAATTAGACAAGTTCTTTATCCAAAATATCAAGCAAAATCTTTGTCGCTACAGTAGAAATCATGCCGGTAAAACAATAAAATAAACAGTGTTCTGTTTATTTGCAAACAGCCGACAATTATCTGAAAATGATTTTGTAATGCAAAACCAAAACTTTTTTAGGAAATCTGTAAGGAATAAAAAATACGATTTTGTCGGAAAGCCGGCAACCAACAGTGAACGAGGATTATGTTTTAAAACTGAGGAAAACAAAGGGAGGGTTTTGAAGAGAAAATCAAGACAAATTTCCTTGAAAAATCTAGCAGCGTAAACAACCCTCAGGTTGGTGGTTCGAGTCCCCGCCCTGTCGAACCTGCTACGTAGAGTGAGGAGAGTCGCCAACTCTCTGTAATTCCAGGCTAAAGGAATCGCGAGGTGTGGTCACATCGAGAGGAAGGACCAGGACATTGCTCGATAAGCTTAGCTTCTCAGTGTCCTAAAAACTACCTTCGGATGCTAGGTAGCAATATAGAAAAAAAAAAGAATCTTAAGAAAGAAAAACTTGTTAAGTTATGAAAGAACTGTACTGTAGAAGCTTCCTATGTGTAGATATTCGACTGATTCAGATTTAGTCTTGTTCTAAAAGGCAGAGTTCACTAAAAGAGAACAGCAATCTTCTCGTTTTCTGCATCATGCATCAACAACCATGGGTGGCAAAATAGCGTACCACAGCACCAATCATCCCAGAAATTTTTCACGCCTCCAGAAATAAAGATAACAGGAGTGAAAATAAGGAAGGAAAAGGGATAAAGGAAAAANGAACCTGCTACGTAGAGTGAGGAGAGTCGCCAACTCTCTGTAATTCCAGGCTAAAGGAATCGCGAGGTGTGGTCACATCGAGAGGAAGGACCAGGACATTGCTCGATAAGCTTAGCTTCTCAGTGTCCTAAAAACTACCTTCGGATGCTAGGTAGCAATATAGAAAAAAAAAAAAAGCAGCGTCTCAGATAAATAAGATTGGTTGCGCTAGACAAATTGTTAGTTATGCAGGAATGACACCAAAAACTTTTCTAGTACCGGGTGAGTTAAAAACAGTTGAAACGTTTCCTGCAATGTGCTAGCTACTCATCAGATTCATTAAAACTGATTATCATTGTGTGGGTAACATATCAACTTAGATAATAAAATTTAGTTGGTTAAAATCGGTCATATTTTTCTCGATTTACAAGTGATTTTATAAAAACGTTTTATCTCAGAATCGTGCAAAATATGGATCAAATTTTCCAACGTTTAACCTGAAACTTAATCCGGCTATCTTATTGCCTAGGCAATCAGTTGTGTAGATACAGAGCCAGCCCTTTGGCATTCTTTTCACTTGAGCATCCCCTTTAGAAGTTTTTTTCAGATAGTTTTTAGTATTGTCATGCTGAATTGCTAGAAAATTTGATGGTGGATTTTAGGCCTGTTTTGAAGGATTCTGAGATTCAACTATTTTATAAAACTAAATAACTAGGGAACAATACAACTGATTTAAACCAACTAAATTTTGTTATCTAGGTTGACATATTACCTACGCAATGGTAACCATTTTTAAGGAATCTGGTGAATAGGTAGCAAACTACAGGCTTTGAAGTATTTTAACTTCTTGATTCATCTGGTAGATTAGAACTTCAGTCAGGTAATAATAGTTTCTTATAAACAACTTGGTTATAAATAAAAAACATGGGTTTTTCGAAAGACTACGAACGTACAGGTTATTTTCCCGCTATGTCGGCCTTCTGAACCTTCTGAACCTTCTAACCCGCTATGTCGGCCAGATCGAATTTTGGCATCGAAAGCAAACATATCTACTGGGTATCTCAAAAAGTTCCCCTGTTTGGAAAATCATCAAAATTTGATTAAAAAGGCCGATCTTCAAATTTCTTTTTTGGCAATTAGATCAAAGACCAAATAATTTCCCCAGGTATAGCTTATCTTGTAATAAGTTAAGAAATTAACAAATTTTGTTTTTTTAGGGTTACCTGGTTTGAATTATACTGCAAGAAAGCACTGGTGACCACTAGATCAACTGCTTTGTGTTTGTTGATAGGTTTGTTAATTGAACGTTGGTGACTTTTTTAAAACAGGGGGACTTTTTTGGGACACCCAGTGTGTCATAAGTCATTCATACCTCTTTGGCAAGATTCTCTTGCAATATTGCTATCTCCGCTTTGAGATTAGAATTTTCTTGTTTCGTTTCGTTTAGGTATTGCAGCTCTTTTATTTTCTGTCAAATACAACAAGACAATTTTAAGAATTAAAGTACCGTATAGATGCAGATATAAGTGCATGCTCTTATAACAGAAAATATTAAAAATGACCTTTTCTACAGGGTGTTTAAAAAAAACACAACCTAACTGACATTGCTAAACTTTAACTTGACTTTCGCCTACACAATTCCTAACTGATACAACAGGAATGCTCTGCACGTACCTTATTCACTTTCTCCATTTTTGAAATAAGTATTTTTGATCTTGTCTTGTACTTGGTATTACTTGCAGTGGCAGCTTTGAGCTGAAAAGAAACACAGGAAAAGTCTGGTTTAATGAGATATCAGTGGCTACTTTAATTAAATGCTATCAATTGCATTTCTGCTATAGAGATATTTTCCCTAAGCGGAATATCAGTTACAATCTAAGGCATGGTAGCGACTCACAGATTCCAAAGGTGCATACAACGACCTTTGGAATTGAGACTATATCTTTTCTTGGAAACAGACTTTGGCCAACTTTACCAAACGCAGTAAAATAGCAAGCACCCTTCCTATTTGCAAAAACCAGATTAGATGTTGGAAGGGCGAGGACTGCAAATGTAGGCTATACAAAACATATATACCGCAGGTTGGGTATCTAGCATGATATGCAGCGATCATATATATTTTTATACTATTACTTTTGACGATTGTAAATAGATTTTTGATTTGATTTGTAAGCTAGATAGTAGGCCTAAATTTGCAGTAATTTTGCTACATTATTTACTTATAAGCCTACTTTCAATAAATCAATGATGATGATGATGATGCTCTTGTTAAATCTTACAGTTCATTGACAATTAGGTCAGAGCCCTTCTTGGCCTAAATGCTTGTGAAAAAAGTCCTTAACTCCTTCGTATAAGAGGAGAAAGAAATCAGAATAAGATTATGGCCCAGAGGTACATCGAAAATACAACGTGCTGTTTGCAGACAAAGTCATTAGACAAGGTCAATAGATATCGGGTGCCACCAAAAACGTCCCATCATTTGATTAAATATTTTGAAACAGTATTTAAGTAAACAGTGCTGCAAACTGTATAAATTCCCTCTCTCGAAGAATAATTTAGATTTTGACACATTGTTTATTCTCATAGGTTAAGAAAATCTTTGGAACAAATTCCAACAAAGATCACAATACTCCAGTTACAATACGCGATTCTGTAGAGATCTCCAGATTCCAAGGTACAATCTAGAGTATGCCAAAAAAGGATTTTCCTACTCAGCTCTTAAGGTCTGGAATGAAATCCCTATAAGTATCAGGGAGCTTCCCACCTTGTGCCAATTTAAAAAACAGCTAAAAATACATTTGACGAGCTGAAAGCCAATTAAACACGACCCCCTGGAAGAACAGCACCTATAATTAGATTAGAAATTTTTTTTGTATATGATATTAATTAGTTGAACTGTATATTTTTGTATTATTAAATAGTAGCTGAAGGGATATTTTGTATAAATAATTTAAAATGAAATGAAAATGAAATGAGTTCTGCACTCAAAATGATCAAATCTTAGAAGGCCTAAATGCTGTCAGTAAGAAAAATATAAGTTTCAATATTGTCATGCTTCAAAACTGTGAATATTTTGTCTTATTGTAAGAGGTCTTGTAAAGATAAAGAATTCTTCTGACATTTGATCAAAACAGATACATTTCGTGACTGTTCCTTACAAAAAAATTTCTGTAGCCTCTCATAAACAAATTCGTATCTCCCGGGGAGGGGGTACTTTGTCCGACGGGGATGTGCCGCTTTCCGGGTATCGTTGTCGCCTCCTTTTCAAGGGCCGGGTATTGAAAGAAGGCATTTTTCAAAGAGCCAGTTGTCAGAAGAGGCTATTTTGTTAGAGCGGGCTGCTATTTCAATGTTGCTCGGTTTGATTTTTACATTTTGCAGTACACTTTTCAGCAATATTCTCTAGAGTCGGCTATTGTTTGGCGTGAAGCATTCTAGAGCCGGGTGAAAAAATGTTTCCTGGCGGGCACGACACAATCATAAGCGTACGAGCCAGAGGGGCTGGGAGGGCGGCAGCCCCCCCCCCCCAACGTTGGAAAATTAAAAAAAAATCAGCCTTTAAACGGGCAGAAATCCGCCCTAACTCAGGCAAAACATTTGGTAAGCGATGGATTTTTCATCGGGCAGCCACCCAGATTTTATCTTCCCGTACGCTTATGACCACCATAAAATGAACGTTAAGTACCCCCTCCCAGGACGCATCTCTCTGTGATAAGTCACCAGAGTCAGTCAAGCCCAAGTACATTCTTGGGGTATTCGATATATCGTCATGTCATGAAAAAACAATTGAAAACAGGCAACAGAGATTAACGACGAGAGTGTATAACGGTTATCATACTTGCGTTTGCAAAGCTTCAATTTCTTCCATTGCACTTTTGCTGATTGATTCCTGATCCCTAGCAGAAATAAATAGATTACAGAATTGAAGAAATTTTAAAATTTAGTAAAACAGATGAAACAGCGACACTATGAAACGAAAAATATAAGTGAATGTAAGTTTGAATCATTTATTCACTCTCTAAAACAAAGCTCTCTTGCACGGCAAGTATAGGGTTAAAATCTTTCACAAAGGCCGTGTAAAATTACATTATTGAATTGAATTATTGAATTGAATTGAGTTTCTTTGAATTGAATGGCTTGAAAGGAACTGAGGGTACTTTGCTGTAATTGGGCCGTGGACATTTTTTGATATCTTGACTTTTCAAATTGTGGCGTTAATTCTTCTTGAGGCAGTGACGTCATCAAATTTCTAAATCGTAAACCAGCGACCTCGCACATCAAAATCGGCCTTGTATTAGCCGAGTAATTCACTTAAACACACAATTTTTCCGTTTTGTCTGCAATTGCTAATCGCTTTGAAATGGAGAGTAAATCCAAGGCAACTTTTGGTACTGTTGCAAAATCAGATCTAAGCATTCTCGATGAGAATAAAAAAGTTGCAAAAACCTCCATAATGAAAAAACTTTACAACATACTTGAACCTCGCAGCCAGATTCTCCGATAACTGAGAGACTTTGTTATAGTTCTTTGTCATTTCCTCCAACTTATTCTGAAAAAGGAACACTCACACTACTCAGGATTATTCAAAATGTTAGATTTTAGAAATGCTTAAACAGTAACCTGTAAAAACAGTAGTCATAAAATCTTGGTCTTTTCCCATTACAAGGCACCAAGTATTCTATACCGGGTGACCCAAAACAGCTTCACGAGCTAGATCATAACTCACGGGTGTCCCACAAAAGTACCCATGTTTAAAAAATCACCACAAGTCGATTATCAAACCTATCACAAGATTGTCTTCTTGATTTGTGTTGTCAATGATCCAAACATATTTCAAGATGATAAAATGTTTGTTTTCAGTACTTAAATGTTGAGAAATTACACGTTGAAAAACCTTATTCTGAGGATTCTGAGCTATACTCTTTAAACAACATCGTAAATCTCGCTTAAGAGCCATTATTTTTGAGATTTTTAATTATCCGTCAAGTCTACAATGATAGTTTGCGTTTCTTTCTGACATTTATGACCAACCTAGAAGCTTAATAAATAAAAAGAAATTAATCTGATAATCACAAGGCAGCCTTAAAAAGAGCTAAATTTGCAAATTTTAAAAGATCTTAGATTTCTCATTCAGAGTAAAATAATCGCCATCCTCATCCTTTTCCAGTCAACATTTTGTGAAAACTTAACATTGAATTTTTTTCATATTCAATTAAACATTTTAAAAGAACAAGCTACTTAATACACTACATATTAAATACTTTACAAATCACTACAAGGACGATACCACAGGGAGCAAAAGACAATGACTACCCCATGGATGGCCATGAGTTAAAGATCATTGAATTAAAGATCGGCAAAATAATCAAATTTTAGTCTTTTTTCAAAATTTTCACTTTTTATTGAATCACCCGATATAATGTATAGTAAATCCCCGCGTATAAGAACCTACTTTTTTGAGAGCCAGGCTGAATTAGGTTCTTATTTTAAAGGTACTTATGTTCATTTCAGGGTATAAAGGTTATTAAAGGTTCTTATTCGAAGGATCCCTTGTGTAAACCTATTAAAAGTTATAGCCAAGAGATTTTCAACCGTTTTTTGTTTTCACAATGTTATTAAGGACCTAATAACTAATTTTAAGGTTACAAATAGCATAGGAGGCGATTCAGATTTGAACAGCCAACTGGGACAAAAACGAACTTAATAAGGAAAATTAAAAAATTAGCTTTATTACCCTTGTCATAAGAACGTATTTTTCCATCAAACTGAAACAGGTTCTTAATTACGAGGTGCATAATTTAGGAAAAACAGCCTGTAGGTTCTTATTTTTGTAGGCTCTTATATGCCGGGATTTACTGTATTTCTTACGTGGAAATCTTGTTGCTCATCTCCCTTTGCCAACGCCAGGTTTGCACACGCTTCATTCCTCTTCGCCAGTTTATCTTCTAACAATTTGCACATTTCAACAAGATCCAGGTGCTCAGTATTTCTTTTCTCTAGATTCTTCTCAAGCTGAAAAATGTGTGACTTCTGTTTTTCGTTTTCTTGATGAATTCTTTCCAATTCATTCTCAAGTCTACATGAATCAGAACATGTCTTGAAGTTCTCTGCATTTGCCTGTGAATGGGATACAAGAAAAGGTACTTTTTGAACAAAGCCAGGAGGAAACAGCGCGTCATTAAAGGGAGTACAAAGACCAGCAGCCTTTGCTATCGTTTGTTTTTGTTTTTGTGAATTTCGTACAGTCAGTTATTCTGGAAGCTGTGCAGAGCAAGTCGCTGACTGTGCGCAAAGCATGCTGGTCTTTGTACTCCCTTTAATCAATACATTTTGACTCAAAATCATACAACGGGTGGAGCAAGAAATGGTAGCAAAATAAATTGTTATATTTAAGTTAGCCTTTTCTCTATGCAATGAATTTTTCTAGAAACGAATTTCCAAAGCAAATTGCATCAATAAAAATTGGCGAAATCCGTTCGTTTTTGTTTCAAAAAGATGTTGATTGTTGCTGCGATTACAAAACCATCTCATGTAGGAATGAGACCTTCATCAGCTCTACAATTTGACCTTTTAAAATTTCTAATCATCAAAATTTATTTCATCCTGGCCACCCATCACCGTTTTCAAAGCCGTTATCTTGTATGTTAATGCCTGGTTTCCATTTCAAAGATTCTGCTCTTTATTGCTCGTCTTAGTGTTTCTACTATGATGCATGTTTTTGTTTGTGTGTTGCTCATCTTCTTCAAAAGTTCTGATTTTATGGCTGACTGCTTTTCATTGTTCGAAATACTCTTTCTAGGTCAGTGTTGCTCGTTGTTGTTCGTTGTTGCTCATTTTGGTATTGGGGGAGTGTTTCCATTAGCTTTCCGTCGCTTTTGGTTCCTCTTCCTTGCTCGTTTTAGTTTTGAGACAGCAAGGAAGAGCAGATGCTCTTCTCCGCTTGTTTTGGTTATTTGTTGCGTTGCTCGTTTTGGTTTTGGAGTGCGTTTCCATTTGGTGTTTACACGCAACGGGAAACTAAAATGAGCAATAAAGAGGGGAAAAATTTCAAATAGAAACCAGGCTCAAGTCTCGCTAAGGAGATACTAAAAAATCTAGAAATAAATTAACTTCAAAATACCTTTTCAAGGGATCTTTTGAGGATTATGAGTTCATTGTCGCAAATTTCCTTTTGCTTCGTAACAAGATCTAGCTTGGTTTCCGTTTCGTTTAATTTGTTTTCTGTGTCCCATAGTTTCTTCTTTAGACCATCATTATTTGACTGACTATTATCTTGCTGTCTACGCCAATCACAAACTTTCTTCTTCGATTCCTCCAAGCATTTCTTGAAAACAAAGATGGATTGCTGGTCGCTGCAAGATGGTGCGATCTGAAAACAAACATGTGAAAATAAGTCTCATTTACTAAAATATCATTTACGAGCCAACATGTTAAACAATATAAAAAACATAGTCAATACAACATAACGTAACATAACGTAACATAATACAACATAACACAACATGACGCAAAGTAACGCATTCCAAGGGTCATCCTTAGGTCTTCCATTTTCCAAAATGGGCAGTTCTAAATGACAAAATGGCCAGTTCTAAAATCTCACTTTTGGAATAATCTACTTCAAAGTCTGCTAATCTCAGAAATTTCCATAAGAATACGGATAAATATTCAAAAAAACTGATACCCCTCCCGAGGTACGCATTGCCTATTTTAGACAATTTCGTGTAATAAACAAAGTTTGCGTTTCTACGTGCTAAGAATACCATTTTAACGGCATTTCACACAGTGGAGTAGCTAATGGCAGAAGTAGAGGAAACCTAATTGAGTCCGCGACCCCTTGTCATGACGCTCAAGCGGTGGGGTTCGAACAGGGCTCGTACCCTGTCCGCCTGACTGTTTCTGGCTGCAAAGTCAGAGGATTAGACCAATGCGCCACAACACAATGAGAAGCATGGTAATGCAAAATATGTTNATAAATATTCAAAAAAACTGATACCCCTCCCGAGGTACGCATTGCCTATTTTAGACAATTTCGTGTAATAAACAAAGTTTGCGTTTCTACGTGCTAAGAATACCATTTTAACGGCATTTCACACAGTGGAGTAGCTAATGGCAGAAGTAGAGGAAACCTAATTGAGTCCGCGACCCCTTGTCATGACGCTCAAGCGGTGGGGTTCGAACAGGGCTCGTACCCTGTCCGCCTGACTGTTTCTGGCTGCAAAGTCAGAGGATTAGACCAATGCGCCACAACACACTGAGAAGCATGGTAATGCAAAATATGTTATAGAATGCTGTGTCAGCAATATGCGTGACTGTTACGGACGCAATTCTAGATGCTGCTGTTACTTCTTAAATCATATATTCTAAGCCAGATCTCAGAGTGCATTCCCTATCTCGAACGTTATCGTTGGTTACAATTTCGTGAATTTCGATAAAGAAACCTTGTGATATGTCAGCATTATGCATGACTGCTGTTACGGACGCGATTATTTTTTTATGAACGGAGATATAGCGATCAAGTCTAACAACAGAACAAAGGAAAAGCCATGTTACCACTTATGTTCCTATTGTTGTCATCTATCGAGAACATCAAATACAAAAGGCTATATCTAGATCTCCCAGTTCCCCCAGCTAAGCTGTTTTTAACTCCGTTGATATATACTTTAAAATCCTATATTCTAAGCCAGATCTAAGAGTGCACTTCTTCCTATTGCAAACGTTATCGCGCAAGTTGCAATTTCGTCTTTTATTTACGTAAATCGTAAATTCCGACCAAGAAATCTCTTCTCTGAACGTTTCCTCACCTCATCAAATTGATCCATTTTCGATAGCCGCCCACTGTCACCTGCATGCCAAGCAAACATCTAAGGAATATTTACTTTCTTAGACCAGAGCCTTTTCAGATTCTTTCTAATGGAAGATTGAACTCCTTGACGTTACAGCAGTGATTATGACGTCATCAATCGATAAATCAAGTGTCTAATAAACACTCCCAAATATGACGTCTTTGTCGTTAAGGCGCGCAATGAATTGTGGTACTTGTAGCGTTCTGTATAGACTACGGAGAATAGTAAACGATGCGTATTTTATGCTCGAAAGGTTGGACATAAACACATAGGATTTAGCAGAAATCAACGAAGAGAAAACTCTGGTGTACTGGTTTCAGAACCCTTTACTCTGCAATTGCACTACATGTTTTTAGTAGAACTTTGATCACCTTATTGTATTAAAAGTTTCTTAATTTCGCATGAAGTTATGTTCTTAACATCCTAAAAGTTAGTTCTTAAAAATTTCTCAGCGCTTTTTAAACCTATTACTAGAGTTTCTTAAATTTGAACTAGGAAATGTGTAGTGTGGAAACTTTCGTTTGATGAAATTTTTGAGGATAAACGTCAGCGAAGAGCTTTTCCTTCAGCATTCTGGCGTTTTTAATGAACATTTTCTTTTTGACAGCTTTCATAAATGTACATTCTCGTGGTATCAGCACAGATGACATGGGAACAAGGAAACAAGTAAACATTATACAAGGAAACAAGTGAAAATAAAGTAAAAATATGCTAAGGATTTCCATGACAAAAGAATAAATATTTCCTTATGTAATTTTTCCAAGTACTGGAGTTTCTTAATTTTTAGCGATCTGAGAGCAGTGCTGTAGAGCTGGGGGGCTCAGAGAGGTTCAGGGGGCTCAGCCCCCTAGTTATTTTTTTGGTTATTTTGGGGGGGCTTTAGCCCCCCTGGTTATTTCAACAAACTCACAATTTTCTGTTGAAATATTGTAAATATCGTTGTTCTTACAAGCTGTTTCTTATTAAAAAAACAGTACTGTATAACAAGAATAGCATTTCCACCCAAAAAAACAATGCCAGATAGAGTGAAAAAAATGTATATCATTAGCAAAATGTTTCAAGCCGTTGTCAATCATGATCTTTCATCGACTAGATATCTAAATATCATTATAATCCTCATCAATTAAATAGTGCATTTTTTACAATACACTCATTTTTTATAAGAAACTTGGCCCTAAACTTTGTAGTATAGGGTTTCTTAACTTTGTGCCCAATTCTTATAGTAAAGTTTTTTGTACAGTTACTTCATCTTTCATAAAATTGAATTTTACAATGTATCAAAATTCACTGAGGGCTGCTTTTTGAAGCAAGAATTACAATAAAGAACCAAATCATAAACAAAAATGAGACCTTTTATTTGGGTTGGTAATACATTTTCTGTTTAAAGAACTTTGCAACTTACAACCAAAATTGAAAAAGTGTGTTAACTTTGAATTGGCCTCTTCTGATCGTTTCGAGTGGAGTTTCTTGATTTTCTGGAAGAGGCTACTAAAATTTCTTATAAGAGGTTTCTTATAAAAACAATTAATGTAGGGGCATTTTCCGGCAATGTAAAGGGCGAGGTTTTAAAAAATTTCCCAGGGGCCAACCCCTNATTTTTCTTGTTGTTTCTCTTCCAGTCCATCTGTTGTCCGTTCGCTGTTAGGCCCATCTCGAGCCACCTCGAGAACTAGGTCGGAGACTGGAACCTAGTTCTCGAGGTGGCTCGAGATGGGCCTAACAGCGAACGAACAACAGATGGACTGGAAGAGAAACAACAAGAAAAATGAAGCACTAACGGTACATTTTATCATGCAATAATATTCATTTTTCCCCGCCACCTGTGGTCTAATGCGCGCATTGCTTTACCTCGAAGTTCAAAGGGTGCTGCGCAGCAAAATTTATTCACGTGTTCAAAACAAGAAATCACGTTTTGAACAAATACCTTATGTAGACCTGGCATTTTTCGCATTAATCTTTCCATAACAAATTGCCCTTTGCCCTTGCCATGCGCTTTGACTTATATTACAAAACTCGTGATCAGACAATGATTACTTGGATTTACATGCAAATCATGCACTTGTAAATCAAGTTACAGCACGCGCTGTTAGGCTACTCACTCGAAGCAAAGAACTCAACGAGTTGGCGTAGTCTTTGGTGTGTGGAATACTAGGCCACCAGCATGCAGCTACCAACGATAAACAGGGCATTGTTGCCTGCCAAAGCAGCCTATTTCTTCTTCTACTTCTCGTACTCCAGTGTAACGCCGTATATCACAGTTTTCATGACAGCATATGGCCTAAATGCCGAAGAAGCTGGATTCATTCTTGGTGCAAGGTTATTCGCTCAGTTCTTCAGCGGACCGTTATGGGGTGGTCTTGCAGACAAGACACGCAAGTACAAGTTTATGCTACTCTTCCAAATCGTCATCAGCAGCTTTTTGACTTTTGCAGCTCCGTGGATGCCGTTGGTTCTACCTGTGGGCAGCAGACCGAATGCTGCCTGTCATGACACGATTCTTGTACCTCGAACAAACGGAAGTTTGCTAATGACCACAGGGTTGCCAGTTTACTCAACATTGACACCATCGTTTATGCCCTTCACTGCATTTTCCAAGAAACCAATCAGCTCATTATTTACTGAAGACAAGAATGCGGAAGCACTTACGACAACAAAGGCGACTATTGTAACAAGTGGGTTGTCTGTCAACAACAAATCTGCGAATCTAGCACCCACAAACTCTACGTACATCACCACTTTCCCACCGGCCTCAACCACTTCCACAAACAGTTCAAATCAGAAAACAGGCCAAAACAAAGCTAGTGCCCAATGTGCAGCTAATACTGACAAACTGTTTATTCTAATGATAATTTGGTTTGCATTGATAGGGGCATTTGATGGGGGCATACCCCTCCTGATTGACAACTCTGTTATTGATATAATTGAAAGAGAAAAGAAGTCAGATTTTGGAAAACAAAGGCTTTGGGGTGCAGTAGGATTTGGGCTGGCAGCTTTCGCATCAGGAGTCGGGATTGAGTTATCTGGCACGAAGGGGCCTAACTATTTCACAATGTTCTACATTTTCCTAGGAAGTAACATCTGCCTCTTTGTTTGTTGCTGTTTTCTACAAATGGCTGGGCACCATTGTAAAGATGATCTGATCAACACCGAAAGAAAAAAGAAACCCAATTTGATAAAAGGACTCATAAAAACATTCAAGAAATTTAACGTAACATTTTTCTTTTTCACCGTTTTGGTCATGGGAATTGCAAATGGCCTGCTTTATGGGTTCATGTTTCTTTATATCCAAGATCTGAAAGGTTCGAAAATCATCATGGGCTTGAGCATATTGGTTGCTTGCTCCACAGAAGTTATGATGTTCCCAGTTTCAAACAAGGTCATAAAGCTCCTAAAAGGCAACTTACCCGCTGTTACTCTTGGATTTGCGATGTATGTCATCCGATTCACTGGTTTTTCTTTCCTTCAAAATGCCTGGTACATTCTTCTGCTACAGCTTCTCCATAGCATTTGTTTTGCATTGTTTTGGAATGCAACTGTGTACCACACCGCGGATCTTGCCCCTGAGGGAATGAAAGCAACTCTCATGGGACTCATGAATGGTGTCTTCTTTGGTTTTGCAGGTGCATTCTCCAGCATTGCAGGAGGAATCATTTACAATCATTTTGGTGGAAGGAATATGTTCAGAGGATATGCTATCATATGTGCTGTGTGGACTCTGTTCTTGATCCTGCATATAATAGAAAGAAAGAAAGGAGGTAAACTTGGAAACAAGAAAGATAGGGATGCTGCAAAAGAGATTGCGGGAACAGAATTGGACGAGGAACCAACATCAGCAAACCTCTTGTCAGCAAAAGCATAATTAGTAATAAAGGTATTGACAGAAGGGGATAGCCATGGAGGAGCCTTGTGTGGCATTAACCCCCTTTGCAAGCAAAGCATCTGAGAGGTATACCACATACCTTCAAAGTGAACAAAAATTACTCCATATTGGTGGTTCAAGGCAAGTTATTAAACCTGATTGAAAATAGCAGGGAGATTATGGCCAATTTTTGTAAATTGTAGTCTGAGCACAGCCACAACACACTCCTCAGTGAAAAGTGTACACTTTCGTGGAGGAGTGTGCAGGCTGTGTGCAGGCTTCGCAAATTGATGAACAGGAAGGTATTTGAGGGCAGTTTTCTCGGAACTATCCCTGGCTATACCCTTCAAAGTTTGTTTTCATAATGCAAAAGAAAGATGCATCAACCAATTATGCAACGTTTTTAAAGATTTGATTCCTATGCTAAAAAACTTACATAAGTTTTTAGCATAGGAATCAAATCTTTAAAAAACGTTGCATGATTGGTTTATGCATCTTTCGTTTGATTTAATGGCTTGAAAGGAAGTCCAGGTACTTACATTACAAGTGTTCATTGGCAATCTTTGATATCTTGATTATTTTCAGAATTATTGCAATTTTGCTTTCATCGAAAGAATTCACGAAAACCTTTGAAAAAATTAAATTTGTTGTAAATCCTAAATTAATAGAGGGAAAACGGTACAATCTTCAAGAAAACCATAGTTTATGAAGGTCTATATGAATTCAACGAAAAATTTCAGCCCAACAGAACAGTAGGGGATGCACGCAGGCTAGAAATCTGTAGCTCTTCTGGTTCACTCTTTAGCAATTTGATGACATCATTACCGGAAAACTGTTTGAAACATACAGTAGAAGACGCTGTAATTCTGAAAATAATCAAGATATCAAAGATTGCGAATGACCACTTATAGAAAAGTACTGGAAGTTCCTTTCGAGCCATTGTTTTTTAAATATTTTATTCCTATGCTAAGTTTTTATGCAATTTTCCTCTGTGTGCTGTTCAACATTAACATGACAGGCTTTGGTGGGGCATTAGTCTAAACCATATAGGCGAATGCTCAATTTTCACAGGTTTCCAAAAATTGGCCTAGTGCTAGGACAGCTTCAGCTGGTGGGTATCTGCCATATCCGCACACAACTTGAATCCCCTCATTCTGACCTTCCAGAAATATGGCATCTATCAAAATCAAAGGGGCCGGAGGGGTAAAATGGGTAGGCTTGGGTAAAATGGGTAGTGTTGATAGGCAGAAAATGGTAGATAGTGAACTGCTAAATCAGCATTCACAACATCTAGGAGGGTAGTTAAAACAGTTGTAGCTGGAGCAAATCTGCAAATTATGATTTTCTTGAAATTTATTCACGTTCTTGTCCTTACCCATTTTACCCAAGCTTACCCATTTTACCCCAGTAGACCCTAATGGGTTTGCTTTTCTGCAACAATTGGTACCAACTGCGGGGGAGGCATGCTTTTTTAATTGCAACTATCAGACATACGAGGCGACCCAAGAAAGAACATTTTTTAACATGGTGGACCATGGACTGTTAAATCAACTTTTACAATGTCAATGAGGGTAATTCCAATGGTTGTAGCTAGAGAAAATCTGTGAATCAAGATTTTTACGATATTTTTACACTTTCTTGCCTATCTATACCCCCAGGTTACCAATTTTACCCGCAGTAGGCCCTATTGTCTTGGCAAAAGTCGCAAGATCAAATTTCTTTCAAAAACTTGAGGTTAACATACATTTTTCACTCCTCAAAAATAGGAGGGATGAACAGTGCACATCATCACACGTGATACTTGGACCTCCTGACTTATATAAGCCTGGAGGTCCAAGTATCAAATGCCATTTGCAGCGAAATCAATGAACTTCGGAGCCATTTGAAGAAAGCTCCTTACAAAGGTCGAAAATGTTGATCTTATGATTTACACGAGGAAGCGTGTTGTCCCTCCAAGAGTTCTCAAATTTCGGTTTGATGCACTATCCTTCTGACGGCGTTCCCAAAGGCAAAGGGGGTGGGCCTAATGTCACAACAAAATACCTTCCTTTCCTTTCACAGCTTTCCATACCTACATATTCAAAAGTCAGGAAACCAAGAGATTTGTTGCTCTCCTTGCTTCGAGCACTCGTCTGTCATACATCTTATGCTTTTTGGACGCCGTTCTTTCTCTTTATTTTTGACTTTCCTTGCTCCTCGTCCCAGCTCCACAGCTCTATTTGACTTTGACCTTTGACGAGCCTTTTGCTTTTTGGCCTCTTGAAAGACGCGCGCATGAAGATTTGACACCAGACTCCTTCTACAACGCGGTTAGTTTTCTGCTCCAAAATTTCAGGTTGGGGGAGATGGGGAGTCACAGAAATGGGGAAGTTTGGAGTCTTGTGGTCATCAGTGTGCCCATGAGACTGAAAGTAACCCAATTTTCACGATATTCTCTTCGATAAATTGCCATAAAAGCAGCTTCAAAATACTATTTTTCACAAATTTTTATTCCTCAACATTTTTAAAAATTGAACTCAAAAACAAAATTTTTCCTATAAGAAGCCTAATGTTTTTAAAAGGCTAATATCTCGGTGTTATAACCAATTTTACAAATAGATATTTCAATCCGATGTGTATGTGTTAGTGATGAATATACTGTATGTATTTTATAAAAGTTAAATTTTTAACTATTCAAGGTTTGAAATTTTGAATATTGTTGTGATAATACATTAGAATATATCCGAAAGATAATTTTTAAAAGTGAAATCGAATTATATGTCATATGTATTCAAGTTATTGTGTGATGTATTTGGTGCTTCAAAACGTTTTAATAAGTTTTCTCATTGAGAATTACTGTGTGATACCTTCAACGAAATTTTGTTTTTATTGTGTCTTCACCTTCCAATCCCCATACACGTATTTTTTATAAGAAACTACGAATTTGAGCCAGTAGTGAAAGTTTCTTAAAAATAATCAGCTTTTGAGTAGTCATGTCAGCAGTGGCGGCGCCAGCCTAAAAAAAGTGGAGGGGACAAAGGAAGATAGGGGTCTGGGGGCGTAGCCCCCAGGAAAATTTGTCAGGGCCACGCCCTTTTCATACTCAGAAAATGCCCTTTTTATCCTAAAAAAACACCCTTATTTCATCATCATCATCATCATCATCATCATCATCATCATCATCATCATCATCATCATCATCATTAATTTATTTATACAGTAGGCGAGAATTAATTATAGCTAAATTTACAGCTAATTTAAGCCTACTCTACAATACAATATATACAATATTACAGAAAAAATAAATTTAAATATTTCAAGGCTAATTACATGAGGATAAAAACATAAAAGTCTACTGGATGCGCCAAAAAAAACTATCCACGTTTGAAAAATCATAGTACCTAGAGTACTAGATGGATTTGAATGAATTGAATTTTGACTGATAGCTGAAAGACTGAAGTATTTTTGTGATTTTTCTCGTGTCTTTATCAGCAGAGAAAACATAGATAAACTCAACTTTACGAAAATTCGTTTGTTGCGAAATGGCTGAAAACAGGCCTAAAACACTCTATCAAATCGTACGAAATCTCCCGCATAGAACAAGATGCAAGAGCATTTAATCTCTCTCCTGCGTTATAGGAAATGAATTCTTAAAGAAATACTAAAGATTTTCAACCTCATGGCAATACAAGTGCAGACGACATCCGATACCCGTGAAAAACTGTAATTTTGCATTGTTCGGTGTGAGAAATTTCTGTAAGATTTGATCAAGTGTTTTAGGCCCTTTTTCAGGCATTTTGCAAACACAGAATTTTCTTAAATTCGAATTTAGCTGTATTATCTGTACTCATAAAAATACGAGAAAAATCACAAAAATACTTCAGTCTTTCTGCTATCAACCAAACTTTGATTCATTCAAATCCATCCAGTACTCTAGGTACTACGATTTTTCAAACGTGGATAGTTTTTTT
>REGM01000081.1:512191-537208 GCA_004194415.1 Aurelia aurita | reverse complement strand
ATACTGTTGTGTGTGTAATTGGGACATCTATCAATAGACAACTTTCGGTCACACTGATTGTGTGTGCAATTGGGACATCTATCAATAGATGTCGTTTAGTAATACTGATTGTGTGATAAATTGGGATATCTATCAATAGATGTCTTTTGGACATACTCATTGTTTGTGGAATTGGGACATCTATCAATAGATGTCGTTTAGTAATACTGATTGTGTGTTAAATTTGGACATCTATCAATAGATGTCTTTCGGTCATACTGATTGTGTGTGCAATTGGGACATCAAACAATAGATGTCTCTTGGAAATACTAATTGTGTGTGCAACTCGGACATCTATCAATAGATGTCTTTCTGTCATATTGATTGTGTGTGCAATTGGGACATCTATCAATAGATGTATTTCGAACATACTGATGGTGTGGCCAATTGGGACATCAAGCAATAGATGTCTTTTGGTCATACTGATTGTGTGTGCAATTGGGACATCTAACAATAGATGTCTTTTGGACATACTGATTGTGTGTGCAATTGGAACATCTATCAATAGATGTCTTTTGGACATACTCATTGTGTGTGGAATTGGAACATCTATCAATAAATGCCTTTTGGTCATACTGATTTTGTGTGCAATTGGAATATGTATCAATAGATTGCAATTGGGACATCTATCAATAGATGTCTTTTGGTTATACTGATTGTTTGTGCAATTTGGACATCTATCAATAGAAGTCTTTTGGTCATACTGATTGTGTTAGCTATTGGGAGATCTATCAATAGATGTCTTTCTGTCATATTGATTGTGTGTGCAATTGGGTCATCTATTAATAGATGTCTTTCTTTCATACAGATTGTGTGTGCAATTAGGACATCTATCAATAGATGTCTTTCAGTCATACCGATTGTGTGTGCAATTGGGACATCTATCAATAGATACCTTTCGGTCACACTGATTGTGTTAGCTATTGGGAGATCTATCAATAGATGTCTTCTGGACATACTCATTGTTTGTGCAATTGGGACATCTATCAATAGATGTTTTTCAGACATACTGATTGTGTATGCAATTTGGACAATTATCAATAAATGTCTTTTGGACGTACTCATTGTGTGTGGAATTGGGTCATCTATCAATAGATGCTTTTTGGTCATACTGATTGTGTGTGTAATTGGGACATCTATCAATAGATGTCTTTTGGTCATACTGATTGTGTGTGCAATTGGGACATCTATCAATAGATGTCTTTTGGTCATACTGATTGTGTGTGCAATTGGGACATCTATCAATAGATGTCTTTTGGTCATACTGATTGTGTGTGCAATTGGGACATCTATCAATAGATGTCTTTTGGTCATACTGATTGTGTGTGCAATTGGGACATCTATCAATAGATGTCTTTTGGTCATACTGATTGTGTGTGCAATTGGGACATCTATCAATAGATGTCTTTTGGTCATACTGATTGTGTGTGCAATTGGGACATCTATCAATAGATGTCTTTTGGTCATACTGATTGTGTGTGCAATTGGGACATCTATCAATAGATGTCTTTTGGTCATACTGATTGTGTGTGCAATTGGGACATCTATCAATAGATGTCTTTTGGTCATACTGATTGTGTGTGCAATTGGGACATCTATCAATAGATGTCTTTTGGTCATACTGATTGTGTGTGCAATTGGGACATCTATCAATAGATGTCTTTTGGTCATACTGATTGTGTGTGCAATTGGGACATCTATCAATAGATGTCTTTTGGTCATACTGATTGTGTGTGCAATTGGGACATCTATCAATAGATGTCTTTTGGTCATACTGATTGTGTGTGCAATTGGGACATCTATCAATAGATGTCTTTTGGTCATACTGATTGTGTGTGCAATTGGGACATCTATCAATAGATGTCTTTTGGTCATACTGATTGTGTGTGCAATTGGGACATCTATCAATAGATGTCTTTTGGTCATACTGATTGTGTGTGCAATTGGGACATCTATCAATAGATGTCTTTTGGTCATACTGATTGTGTGTGCAATTGGGACATCTATCAATAGATGTCTTTTGGTCATACTGATTGTGTGTGCAATTGGGACATCTATCAATAGATGTCTTTTGGTCATACTGATTGTGTGTGCAATTGGGACATCTATCAATAGATGTCTTTTGGTCATACTGATTGTGTGTGCAATTGGGACATCTATCAATAGATGTCTTTTGGTCATACTGATTGTGTGTGCAATTGGGACATCTATCAATAGATGTCTTTTGGTCATACTGATTGTGTGTGCAATTGGGACATCTATCAATAGATGTCTTTTGGTCATACTGATTGTGTGTGCAATTGGGACATCTATCAATAGATGTCTTTTGGTCATACTGATTGTGTGTGCAATTGGGACATCTATCAATAGATGTCTTTTGGTCATACTGATTGTGTGTGCAATTGGGACATCTATCAATAGATGTCTTTTGGTCATACTGATTGTGTGTGCAATTGGGACATCTATCAATAGATGTCTTTTGGTCATACTGATTGTGTGTGCAATTGGGACATCTATCAATAGATGTCTTTTGGTCATACTGATTGTGTGTGCAATTGGGACATCTATCAATAGATGTCTTTTGGTCATACTGATTGTGTGTGCAATTGGGACATCTATCAATAGATGTCTTTTGGTCATACTGATTGTGTGTGCAATTGGGACATCTATCAATAGATGTCTTTTGGTCATACTGATTGTGTGTGCAATTGGGACATCTATCAATAGATGTCTTTTGGTCATACTGATTGTGTGTGCAATTGGGACATCTATCAATAGATGTCTTTTGGTCATACTGATTGTGTGTGCAATTGGGACATCTATCAATAGATGTCTTTTGGTCATACTGATTGTGTGTGCAATTGGGACATCTATCAATAGATGTCTTTTGGTCATACTGATTGTGTGTGCAATTGGGACATCTATCAATAGATGTCTTTTGGTCATACTGATTGTGTGTGCAATTGGGACATCTATCAATAGATGTCTTTTGGTCATACTGATTGTGTGTGCAATTGGGACATCTATCAATAGATGTCTTTTGGTCATACTGATTGTGTGTGCAATTGGGACATCTATCAATAGATGTCTTTTGGTCATACTGATTGTGTGTGCAATTGGGACATCTATCAATAGATGTCTTTTGGTCATACTGATTGTGTGTGCAATTGGGACATCTATCAATAGATGTCTTTTGGTCATACTGATTGTGTGTGCAATTGGGACATCTATCAATAGATGTCTTTTGGTCATACTGATTGTGTGTGCAATTGGGACATCTATCAATAGATGTCTTTTGGTCATACTGATTGTGTGTGCAATTGGGACATCTATCAATAGATGTCTTTTGGTCATACTGATTGTGTGTGCAATTGGGACATCTATCAATAGATGTCTTTTGGTCATACTGATTGTGTGTGCAATTGGGACATCTATCAATAGATGTCTTTTGGTCATACTGATTGTGTGTGCAATTGGGACATCTATCAATAGATGTCTTTTGGTCATACTGATTTTGTATGCAATTGGAACATCTATCGATAGATGTCTTTTAGTCATACTGATTGTGTATGCAATTGGGACATCTATCAATAGATGTCTTTCGGTCATACTGATTGTGTGTGCAATTTCGACATCTATAAATAGATGTCTTTTGGTCATACTGTTTGTGTGTGCAATTGGGACATCTATCAATAGATGTCTTTCGGTCATACTGATTGTGTGTGCAATTGGGACATCTATCAATAGATGTCTTTCGGTCATACTGATTGTGTGTGCAATTCTTACATCTATCAATAGATGTCTTTCGGTCATACTGATTGTGTGTGCAATTGGGACATCTATCAATAGATGTCTTTCTGTCATGCTGATTGTGTGTGCAATTTGGACATCTATCAATAGATGTCTTTCGGTCATACTGATTGTGTGTGCAATTGGGACATCTATAAATAGATGTCTTTCGGTGATACTGATTGTGTGTGCAATTGGAACATCTATCATTAGATGTCTTTCGGTCATACTCCTTGTGTGTGCAATAGGGACATCCATTAATAGATGTCTTTCGGTCATACTGATTGTGTGTGCAATTGGGACATCTATCAATAGATGTCTTTTCGTCATACTGACTGTGTGTGCAATTGATACATCTATCAATAGATGCCTTTTGCTCATACTGATCGTGTGTGCAATTGGGACATCTATCAATAGATGTGATTCGGTCAAACTGATTGTGTATGCAATTAGGACATCTATCAATAGATTTCTTTCGGTCATACTGATGTGTGTGCAATTTGGACATCTAGCAATGGGTGTCATTCGGTCATACTGATTGTGTGGGCAATTGGGACATCTATCAATATGTGTCTTTTGGTCATATTTATCGCGAAGAACAGAACAAAATGTGTCGACGAAAAACTAAAACTATTTTCATTCACAACGGCAATGCAACACGTGTAAAACAGGAGGCAATTTAAACAGCTTGAGAGAAACTTTAAAGTCAGGCCCACATAGATATCCAGATAGTAGAAAGTATAATAGTCCATTAGAAAGAGGAAATCGAATTCGAGCGAAGTGAGCCGAATCTTATGTTCGGTACTTCTCATCCAGGAGAAAGTTTTTACAACTTGACATTTTGATTGTCAGTATATGCTTCTTTCGTGAAAAATTCACCATTGAATGGAGAAAAGGATTGCTGTTGAAGAAAGACTGGAAATTATTGAAATATTGCTTTTGAAATAGTACAAAAATGGTATTTGTTTTCATGTCATCTACTAGATACTTCTATTCCATACTTTATAGTAACCTGAGTGCGCTGGGTGCCAGTGCCTCGTTCGTGGCAACCTTTTTTTAATCCAGAAATCAACCCTACTAGGCAAGGCGAGAATCATCAGACAGGTTTTTGATATCTAAGGAAACTAGATGTTGCCCGAAGTCTTGGACATTAATTCCAAATGTTGATTCATTTGTGCGTAACATTCATAATAATAAATCGAATTTTTAAACAGGATAATCTACCAGCACGAAGAGCACTGTTACCACTAGAGTCCTGTTCCTAATAGACTTGCCCCAAGTCTATTGCATGAAGTCCGTCTGACCGAGCCCCAACGAGCCCTTTTCCATAGTTCCCGGATCCGCTAATCCAACATTCCATAAAGGAACAAAGTGGTAACGGAATGTTGGAATGGCAGATCCGGGAACTATAGGAAAAGGATCGGTCAGACGGACTTCATGAAATAGACTTGGGCAAGTCTATGTTCCTAAAGGTTAAATTAAAAGTAAAATTGTAAAATGTGTCAAATTTACAGTCACAGAGTTATCAAAAATATAGTTGATGGCTATTTACAATGTTCATCTAGTGCTTTCCAAAAACAGTTCTATATTTTAATATTCTAACTTCGGGGGCTCTATTAGAGGTTACATATATAATAGAAGTTACAGTTAAACTGCATATGGCTATCTGAAAATTTCAGGAGGCGATCGTGGCAGTTTCGTTCCTCCCGCTCTTCCCGTTGATCTCACAATATTGTCACAACTTTTCACCCCTGCCCTTTTCCCCATTCACCGAAAATGGGACAGTAGAGACTGGATATAGCGGCTTGTGAGTGTGAAAATTGCGCACTAATCTCGTCCCGAGAGTGAAGTGACGTAATGACAATGACACAATGACGTAAGAATATCCTGGGAACGAGGCTGGTGGCGCGCATCTTCCTGGGAGGTCTGGATCTTAATTCAATGCTGAAGTGCAGATTTCGTAAACAGAAGACCAGAAAGAGGAAATTGGCCTGCTGCAAAGAAATGTACACAAAAAGACGCAGCTAGAATATACGTAAATACTGTTATTTAATTGTTTGATAAACTATCTGCAAAAGGACAAGGGACATATTTAGAGTAACTGGTTTCAAACTGCACTGCTGTTGCAAAACGAATAAAATGTCACAAGCTAAAGAAATCAAAATGCAAGAAGTTAGGCCCGGATGATGGCGAGAAGCGGCTCTGCACAACAAATCTGATTTCTCTTCTTGTACTGGACGAATTCAAGAGTTTTGCAGGTAAAAAGGTCAATAGATAGTTAATTGTGTTAGTAGAAGGAAATTTCTGTCAAGAGGAGCCCTGGCAGAGAGATTTTTTGAGATGATTGCCTGGAATTTCCTTGTTGAAAGGATCTGGGTGGTATAAAGGTTGCCTTGGTGATCAGAATTGATGGACTATTTGTTTACACATACAATACACATGGGTGCACATAATTTGGATTAAACTGCCTGTCTCACTTGTATGTAACAATAGAGTATAGCCTGGGGTGTACGGTGTGGCCTACTATGATGCAGATTTTGAATGCAGCCCAGACCTGACTGGAATCTAATTTTTGGGTTCAGATCTGTGCAGATGCAAACAATAGAAGAGCAATAGGCCCTATTATTACCATGAGATTGAATAGGGAGGTCTTTCTCCCCCCTCCCCAGCAGCAAAATATACAGTCTGGAATGTGGCAACAACTAGACTTTAAAACATGACAAATTTTAGGTTCTTTTAATAAGGCACATTTTTCCACCTCTAGGAGAACAACCAGGTTATAGACCTTGTAATCAAGGACCCAACAAGATTATTTGTTGAAAATTGAATTACTCCTGATATCTTTCCACATGTAGAATATAAAAGTTCCTATAGCAGAGAACACCTACACCAAACCATGGGTTATAGGAAAACAAAATGTTTGTACTCATACCTTAGTTTGTGTCTTTAGCCAAAATTGCAAATAACGCATCCTCGTTTATGCAAAACAAATTTACCACTGCATATTCTAACCAGGACATGCTGCTGATAGGATGGGGAGGGGGGGGGATGGAAACTTCAATAACAGTACATGCATGAGCACAAACATTTTGAAGGCCACTGCTCCCTGGATATCAAGACAATGATATTAGCAAAGATATTATTTAATGGTGGACATGTTAAAATTGATTTTAAAATTTACTTGACTGAAATCGGCCACTCCATTCTGAAAATATCTGCGATTTTCTCAAGAAAGCCCCTTTAAGAAACCTTCAAAACAGACCTAAAATCACGACCACACTTTCCAATATTTCTGCCTTACAGCAATAATGGCTTTTACATGCTTTCGCATGTGTTATTGCTTTTGGGAGGATGAAAGTGTCATCCTGAGAGCATAACAGCATTTATATTCTGGATGATTTTATCCTCCCATGAGAATAACACGTGCTAGAACTTGTTGAAGTCATAGCTGTAAGGCAGAAATATCAGGAAAATTTGGTCTTGATTGTTGGTCTGTTTTGAAGGTTTCTTAAAGTTGCTTTCTCAAGAAAATCTCTCATAATTTCACAACGGAGTGGCCGATTTCAGTCAGGTAAGTTTTAATATCAATTTGAACATGTCCAGCCATTAAATAATATCTTTGCCAATACTATTACTTTGATAGCCAGGGAGCAGTGAACTTGCAAATGGGGATTGTTTTATTGACTCAACCTGTTGGATATTTTGTTTCCTGAAACTAGATTCAGGCAGGAAAGCACATTTGGAGTAAATAATACCAATTGAAATTCCATGCACTGCGAATTGAAATCCTATATTCTATTTGTGTAGCTTGGTCATTTGCTGACAGGAGTTTATGGACAAATCCGTATTTAGAGTTGAAGCAATCATTACCCAATACAACGGCATTGCTGGGGCGTTTTTACATCCAGAAGATCAAATGACAGATTCACTTGCGTCTCTGTAACTGTGGTTTCTTGGTGATTAGAAATATGGAAATTGAACCATTACTGGCCCATAGGGAAGATGATTCATTTAAATTAGGGTTTATGGAACTTCAAGAGCACCATAAACCAAGTAGAACGCATTATCAAGGAGTTGAGCTTTTAGAGATGGGTCAGTCACTTACAAAGAATAATAAGATACAAACTTTTGGGGAGCAGGATTGGAGTTTATCCAACTCAGTTATCAAAAGTAAGTTGATTTCATTTCCTTGGAACACATCCGTAAACTCTTTGATCCTGTGTGGGTGCTGTGTCTTTCGGGAGGGATTGCGCGGAGTGGTTTGTCCGTCTTTCGCTTGGTTTGGTGGCTTGGGGGGTTTTCCTTTGTGTCTTTTGATCGGGCGGGGGATGCGTTGGCCATTCGTGCGGTCTTTTTTGGGGATTTGGCGACTATGCTGTAAAAGCCTCCTCTCTCGTGTAAAATTTTCCTCCCTTATATTTAGTTATTTTGTAATATTTGTGTCTCTATGCAGGCCTTTTCGGGAGGAAATATCCACAAGGGCGGCTTATCGCCCACGTAGTTAAGCTTGCGAGGGCGATCGCCCCCTTAAAATAGTCTTGCATTTTTACTCTTTTTTATACTGATAGGCAATGACAGCTTTCAACGTGTTATGTTGTTCTTGTATCAGTGATGCTCTCCTTCACCTGACCTTTTTTACTTTTGAGAAGAGAGTCTAGTCTGCTCACAGGTACAGACTTATAACGAAAAGATTTTATTTCATTTGGTTTGTAATATTCTTCCTCCTTGCTCCATTGTTTTACCCTTCAAGTCAGAGAAAGGTCAAATCAGTTAGGCCAATCACTTTCCTGTTGTCCCATTTGATTAAGTGTGAAGCTCCATTCAAGATGAATAAAGATTCCAGGAAAGTCATTAACAGATTATAGAAGGGGATTAGAGCAGAGAATATAAGCCTCTGAAACAAAACAACCAAACCTCTTTTAAAAGTTTGGCCACAGAGTTGTAATGGCCACAGGGTTTTCATGTATTTCCATGCTCCCTGTTGGTATCGTTTTTTAATCAATTGTTTGTTATTGTAAATCTTATGAGAATATAAAAAAAGAACTCTTTGATCAAAATTTATGCAGTCATCATGGAAGACAAAAGATGATGATAGATACAGTAGCACACCACATTTTATTAGAACCAAAGATAATTTGATAAGTACAGGACATGCCTTAGATACAATGAAACACTGTTTTGTTGCCTAAAGTAAACTGTAGGGAATTTCTGAAGAAATATTTCATGTCAATGTTCTCAGAATTCTTTGATGTCAAAAAAATCTGTAGAGGTGAAACTACTAGCCCTGGGGTTTGGGAGGGTGTCTCGCCCCCTAATTTTCAGGAAAATATAGTTTGTCAGGCAAGTTTTTGCGGTTTTATGCCTCATAATGGGCAGTTTTCAGCAATATTGGACAATTCTTTTTATGATCTTTGATCATCAGATGGCAAAGTTGGTCACACCTTTTTCTCAGGCAATTACTGTTGGTGCTAAAGAAAATGCCCGAACACCCATTGTTTCTTTAGCTACACAATGAAATGACATGTGTCAAGAATATACAATACCATAGGCTATTTTTACCGCCTGTGCTGCAGGCCAGGTTTAACTATGTCGATGCCAAGGTTCATCTCAAGGCTATCTTGCAACAAGATCTTTCTCTTTTAGTGAACATGCAGGAAATTCTTGAGCTGAAAAGTGTGTTCAAAAGACTTGCCAGGTTATCTCCTGAAGATCAGTGCATCAGCAAGCAAACATTGTAAGTATCCTATTGTGTTGTGCTTATTTTTAACATATTTTATTCTGGCTGTTGTTACCGGTCTCACAGTTAAATTTTACACCTATACCGGGTGAGTCAGAAAAAACGTGGGGCGTTTAGCAAGCCATACTCTGGTTAAAAATAAATAAAATCGGGAGTGTTGAAGTTTTATATTGCAGAAGAAAGATTGAATTAGTTATAGAAATTTAGTTTGTTAAAATTGGTGATTTCTTTCCTTATTTATTTGCAATTTTATGATATAGCCATTTTGGTGAAAAGCATCGCTAGTAAAAGAACTTGCTAACAATGACAATTTAAATGACTAGTCTCCAAGAGATACAACATAAGTAACATTAGTTTTTCATTTTGTGCTCTAACACAATGCATGCGTTGTTTCAATTTTTTTTATAGAGAAATAATATGTTTGTCATGGTTTAGATGGTCTCGCGTGCATGCATATGAATCTAATTGAAGGCCTATTTTAGCAATCTTGTGAAACATCATTTTACTAAAATCGCTCGTAATTCTGGAATGGAAAGACCGATTTCGACCGAACAAATTTTCATATCTAAGTTAGCTTTTCTTCTATGCAATGAACTTTAAAGAAACTAATTTGCAAATCAAACGGCATCAATAAAAATTGGCAAACACCCCACGTTTTTTTTACGCACCCCACCCGGTATTATTACCTGGTATTATTACTCACCCGGTATTATTATTAAAGTACAAATCCAGGGTTGGCATGATTTATGATAAAATTAAAGATTATTGATAATACTGTTTATGAATGGCGCATCATACTTCTTTCCAGCATTTTTGTCTTTCTCTGAAAAAGTGAGATATTCAAATGAGTCGATAGTACACTTTGACATCATCTTACTCAGAAGTTGGTGTGCTCTATGTCATATTTAACCTGAATGAGGCTGATCTATTGTTTGGGGTGCGTCCTGATGTCACGATGTTGCCTGTAAATCGTGGTTAACCTGCTTGTCGTGTAGCAGTGGAAAATGGCACCCCAGATCAGGAAATTCATTTCAAAGGTTCTTCACTTAGGTTTAACGTGGCACTCCCTGTTTCTTCACAATACAGGTGCAGCTCTTCAACTGTGGTCTTATTAAAGAGGAGAGTTAAAGTTTGATTGCTAAAAAAATATGACACGTTTAGGGAGCCTTATTACACCGTAGACTCATTATTTTCGTGTAGTTTCGCGCCCCTGAACTAATATGTCGCTACAACTACACTGAAGCGACCACAACAACATCAATTCAATGAGCGAAAGTGAAGGGACTTACATCATGAGTCTAATTACACCGTACCTCTAATCACTTGCTAGTTGAAGTTAACAAATGTTCACTGGGTCACAAAATTTCTGTCGAAACGGTGATTTTGCAGTTTATTGATAGGCCATATCACACAGATTTTTCAGTATTTTTGTCAAAATGAAAGCATTATTTGCGAGAGGAATACTTATATTTCACTGAGGAACAATCAAAACATTCGTAAGTTGTAAGATTGCAGAGATATACGCAGATTTCAAACAATCACTTCGGAGTGGATTCACCCCATCCACCAAAATAGATGCAGAAAACAATGGACACTTGCTTAAAACAGAGCAATTACAGGGTTTTTTACAGTTTCGTGCATGGCCGTACACAGCTCAAAATATTTAGTGGGGCAAAGGGACAATGTCTTCAAATCTGGTCAAAATTACAGCAAATTTTATTGTGCTCTTGGGATTTGTAGGGGGGCAACTGCCCCTGCTGCCTCTCCTGCCTCTATGCTGTGTACGGCCCTGGTTTCGTGACCCAGCCGTTTTAATGCAAGAAAATTTCTTCACGTAGTTTCTCAGGGATGGTCGGGTTACCCGAAACACACAGATTTTTTCATTGGGCTTTTGAGGAAAACGTTTCTTTGAGACTTGATTCTCGGATTTTCTCATTTGCAGTTTACATTACTTTCCACTGGAGGGAGCACTTGGTGAACGACTTTTTGGAATTTTCGATAAAGATAAAGATGAGAAGATTAATGCTGGTGAATTTCTTAGTAAGTAAAAAACGCTAGGCTAGAGTGCAGTTTAGTGGGCGGAATTCGAATGTTGTGTTGTTGTATGTCATACGGTAAGGGTTAGGGTTAGTTTCAGAAAAGCGTTTTTAGGGTAAGTTAGGGTTAGTTAGGGTAAGGTATGGTAAGGTAGGGCTAGGGGTTTGTTCAGTTCAATACTTGCAAAAGAAATATGGCATTTAGCGCCGCCCGCTAAACTGCACTCGTCCCAAACGCTACTTGTACATTATGACCTGACTTTCCATACTTGAAAATTGTGTAGAATAACTATGGGTAGTTAGACACCGCAGGTGTGCTTATATGCTTCTGCGGAGAAAATTTATTTGCTTTTGCGGAGGAGGTAGTGAAAGAAAGGAAAGAAATCATTTTTATTTTCTTTTCTTTCGTTCATTCGCTATCAACACGATTTAACATGCGAATTTTTAATACTTTATTACCGATCTAATAACAAATTAGTAGCTTAGGACACCTAGAAAGAACTCTAATGAGCTTTCAGGCCAGGTGTCCGTTGCCTCTATCAAGCTAAACATTCAGTGATTAATGAATACAATTTTTTTAACGCTCACACTAACAAGAAGTAAAATAAAAGAAAATAAAAACTGTTCTGTTGCTATAATTATGGTAATTTCGTAGTTTAGTTGATCGGGTATTTGATAGGGGTGGTTCAACGGAGAAATTCAAAATCTAGCTCCTCCGCAGAAGCATATAAATTTTCCTCCGCAGAAGCATATAAGCACGCATGCTGTGTCTATTTTCGTCTGATGCTTGTCACAAGCGAATCGACAGATAATACGCGGTGTTAATCAAGAAAATATATCCACTGTTTTAATCCTCCAACTTAAAGTATTACACAGATTTTCAAAATGTTGAAGATCATCTCATTTGTGCTTCAACTTAATTTTAAGTGTTCTTTTCTCTGATAACAGGAGTAAATAAAAAATCGCACACTTCGAGACGCCCAAAACAATAAAAAATTGGCTGTTGAGTTTCATACTGATTTCGAAATAATACCTTCTTTTAATGCCTTGCCATGCCTAGCATAATTACATTTAAACAGTTTCCATGTCATTTGAAAACAATACCGCAAACAATAAAATGTTGTTAGATGCGGTACGCCCTGATACAGAAAGGTCGACCTGAGAGAGCTCCTTTTTTAACAACGGTTTATTGGATACAGGCCAATTGTGAATCCAGGAAATGAAGTAACATAATCAACAGTTTGCAGACGTGTTGAAAGTTTGTTGAAATTAAGTCAATGTACAATATAAACAAAAAGCTATTATAAGGCTAAATCCAAACATCTTTCCCTTACGTCACATGCGTTTGCTTTCCTTTGAAGGTTCCTGTTTGTTTGAAGGTTCCGTTTGAAAAGTAAATATCTCTTTGCTACGCCATGTAAACAGACTGTAAGTTAAGTTTTGTAGTAGAGCTAAGGCTTTTTCATATTATATGGCTAAACAAATGTTATTGTGGAGCAGCAGCTAAAGTGGAGGACAAATCCATGTGAACCGTTTGCAGATTGCTCATCTGCTAAGCGTGGGCCTAAGGCCTTAGGCTGCTGTGTGCAATGATTAATTTCTCATTCACTGTAAGAACCTGTTATTTCTAATTTTTAGGTGGAATCTCGCTGTGTCTCCGTGGCTCAATGGCTGACAAATGCCGTTTGCTGTTTCATATGGTAAGAATCTGCATCCTTTATTTCTTTATTTGTCACCAGGGGTTATTATGGATCGCAAAGAAAATCTAGAGGCAAACTCTTTCACATAATCTTGTTCGTTGGTAGTAGAAATCCCTTTGAACTATAGAATCGTCCCTAAAATCGGTGAAAAAATCTCGTACGCTTTTTGAAGTGGTAACTAACTCCTCGAAAACAATGGGCCTAGATCGTCAAATTATTCTTCCATCTAAGGCTTACTGGTCTTGTCTATTCGATAGAAGACAAAGTAAAGACCTTAAAAACAAAAACATTCTTTGAATGAAACTAATAGAAAATGAGCAGTTTTTCTACTTTGGGTAGAAAACAATAATATTTTGCTGCAAATATATATAATACGTTAATACAATACTATTCAATACAGAACTCAATGACATAGCTGATTACACGTCTTTTTTTATAAGAAACTGCTTATAAGAAATTCAACTCTCAGATCGCCAAAAGGTTAAGAAACTCCAGTTTTGGGAAAATATAACTTCAGAAACTATTTATTGTACTAAAGGAAACTCTAAGGATGTTTTTACTTTATTTTCACTTGTTTCTCGTATCATATTACTGGAAAGGTGCTTGAGTAATGTCTAAACATTGGAAAGGCTTCAAAAAACTTGTTTTGAAATATTCACGAGGGCACAGTAAGTAAACATGAAGATTGCTATCAAACCTTTAAGAAACTCATAAGAAACTCTTGAGTACTGAAAATCTGATAATTTTAAGAAACTTTGAGTACTGGCTCAAATTCTTAGTTTGTTATAAAAAGAATACGTGTAGTCTTGAATTTGAAGGCTTTACATCATCGCTGTCTGGGCCTAAATTGTGGTGCTTGGTGATGACAACATTACGTCAACAGTCGAAATGCAAAAAAGTATAAGATCGCGTTGGGTTTTTTCGCGAAGTTTTTTTACCTCTTTGAGTGGCTAATTTGAAAAAAGTTCACTGTTTGTTTGCATGTTTGTTCACGTTTGAATCTTATCTGACTGATGATTTTCTGTGACAAATTTCAAGCGAATATCTTCAGCGAATGGTTTCGTTATTCAGCATTATTTAACGCAACAAATATCTTTTAATAAAACTAAAGTCTTTCTCATTTTTTTCATAGTTTGACCTGGATGGTAAGTAGTTATCTTCATAGTTATCATCTTTAGGCTATTATCTAACAAAGATACTCTGATGAGTATCAGAAGAAAAAAATATTTCGGCGTCCATTTTCTCAGTGAACTATTTGCCGTTCTTGTAACCTGGTGGAGGATTTAAAACTTTTCGTGCGACCAAATTAATGTTACATGATTTAATTTAATTGATTCTTTGCTCCTATAAAGATTTTCCGCGATTTTCGTGAAATTTTACTTGAGGAAATTAACTCTTTCAAAACTCTTTCAAACTCTCTTTCAAAAGGTTCCTGAAAATTTTGGATCGTTTTTGTCATTTTTTTACGCTTTTTAACAAGAAGTAACCTCTCTTTCAGGGGATGAAGGGGTATCGGAAGATGAACTGTACAAGATGCTAAAGCCTACTTTGAAAGCTGCTGATAGGTAAGCGACGGCATTTGATCTAAACTGTGTTATGATCGAATAGATGATTTCCTAGTCGATTCGAAACTGCATATTCAGAATTTCAACGAAAGTTTTCTACTGGCTCAATCGAAAAGATTTCTGTGTATTGGATTGACGATGTTCCAAAAGCCAGTGATTCAATTGTTTTCATGAAAATTTATATGATTTGTTCTCATTTCCATTGCTCGCAATAAAATAGTCTCTTCAAATTTTCTGTCTCAAAGATACGCAAGATTGCCCAAAAATTCTTGATCAAGTAACAGCTGTTTTGCTAATGGAGAACAAGAGGAGAACTTTTGGATACTTTCTTGAGCCCTAGTTCTCTGAAATTAAATTCAAGTCTTTAGCACACTGTTCACTAAACAGTATCAGTCATTTTTAGTCAACGTTAAACGTTTTTTAATCTCTGTAATTATTCTTATTTCTTGTTTATTGTAAGCTTTCAAGTTGCATGTTTCGGTTGAACATCTCTCTTAGAAAGATTTCGTTGAGACACCATTTTTTCCAGGGTTTGTCTTGCCTTTGTTAGGCATTCTGTACTAAGCGCTGGTTTTAGGGTGGTGGCAAATTTGTACTTTGATGATGAATATTTTCATAACGGTCACTGATATCTGCCAGTAATACTGTGTGTCAAAGTTTTAGTTGACTATCAAGAGATGCAATGAACCACATTTCAAATTTATTCTAGCAAAAGTTTGGCTGTTCGACGTTTTTGGGGACATACGGTAAATCCCAGCACACCGCCTTACTGTTTTTGACTCACCTGATAAGTTTCTTGTTCACATATTCGCATGTCATAAAGTTTGCCTGTTTCTTTTATTTCAGTTTATCACAAAAAAATAACGGGTCGTCCAACAAATTTAGCCAAGGTATGCATGTGTTAAAATTGTAGAAGTTTCTAGATCTGTTTGTCGTCCTTCCATCTTGCGGTAATAACTTTAACAACGTAGATTGAGTTCTTTCTATTTAGTAAGATTATTCATAAAGAGATAACCTTGGGCCTTTAAAATAAACAGAATTTCATTTCGCTGGAGAGATTTTTAGGATCCTATTGAATTGCCAAATAAACATTTTTAGACATATTTGTTGGAATTACTTGCTGCAATGCATGCCTATGGGCTTTAAGAGAGCGTTGAATCGAAGCAAAAGGTGTTTTCGATGGAAGCTTATCTGTGAGCAAATTGCAAGAAGTGTATTTATGAAATAGCTATTGTAATTATTGCCTCCAAAAAATAATAAAATATTTTGCTATTCCTTGCCAATCAGTCAATATTGGTAAAAAGCATGCACTTACTCTAATTTTTTACCAAAGTTGCAAAAATGTTTGGCCAAATTTGCATGCAAATTGGCAAGATATTTTCATCGAAACTGCAAGATTTTGGCAGAAAATTTGTTCCTCGAAATGTTTTGTCGAAATTTTAGCATCCGTAAAAATGTTTGTTCTTAACGTATACGAATTAAGACCATTTCATTCGTATAACAGAGAAAGAAGATTTCAGTGATGTTGCAAGATTGCTGGTAAATGAGGCATTTGAAGAGTGCGATTTAAAACAGGTATGTTTGTGTTGTTTTTGTTTGATGTAACCCTGGCCTACAGAGCAAACATTGTTGAAAAACATATGTGATTCGCTTGTGAAGCAATGTTTTCCTAATTGACCTTTTAAGCGCACATTTAGTGACACGGAGAATTATGCACTTGTCATGGTAGATTTTGTGGCTTGGCTCAACTTACTGATTACATTACCTGCAAATTACTTTACAATACTACAAGTACGATACCATGGAGAGCAAAAGACTATGACTACCCCATGGCCATTGCATGAAAAACATTAAACTACATACAATTACACACAAATACTACAACGATTAAAAAACTAATGAATACTGTACTCGAGTCTTTCTAACATTAGATGTCAGGTCCGGGTTGCGATAACTCGAAATAATGTCGTGAGCAAGGCTTTGTTGTTGTTTTAATAATAATAATAATAATGCATAATTTATATAGCGCCCCCATACTAGTGTACTCAGTTGCGCTTTACAATATTACTACTACTGTTCCTAAATTGTCCTTTTGAAAACCTGAAACCTAAAATCTAAAATCTAAAACTTAAAATGTTCTTCATTAATATTAAATAATCATCAATCGAGAGTTTTGCATATAAAATATCATCAGAATACTATTTAATAAGAAAAATATCCAAAGTGTCATTTTCCATATGCTATCTTGAAATAGTGTGACTTATGGAGCTTTTTGAAGGACTCAACGTTGTTGCTTTTCTTTACACTTTCTGGTAATGCATTCCATACTNAGTACAAAACGTCCCTACACATTTTAAACCTATGCCGAATTATTTAGTTAAACCCTGGCTAAAACGGACACAAACTGCATAGTAGACCATAGATATGGCTGTCTTTGCTAAACTTTGATAGACGCCAATATCTGCTAAAGCCGGCTATACAGTTGAATCAAATGATGTGCAGTAATAATAATAATGCATAATTTATATAGCGCCTCCATACTAGTGTACTCAGTTGCGCTTTACAATATTACTACTACTGTTCCTAAATTGTCCTTTTGAAAACCTGAAACCTAAAACCTAAAATCTAAAACTTAAAATGTTCTTCATTAATATTAAATAATCATCAATCGAGAGTTTTGCATATAAAATATCATCAGAATACTATTTAATAAGAAAAATATCCAAAGTGTCATTTTCCATATGCTATCTTGAAATAGTGTGACTTAAGGAGCTTTTTGAAGGATTCAACGTTGTTGCTTTTCTTTACACTTTCTGGTAATGCATTCCATACTGTTGGTGCTGCATACGTAAACGCTCTGGTTCCAAATGTTTTCGTTTTTATCGTGGATAATACATCTAATGTGAAACAGAATTTACAAACAAAAATAAAATGTACGTTAAGGGACTTTATGACAACAGCTTACAACTGAAGAACCTTATTTATCAACCGTAGGGATCATCTTTGTTTGCTCCTCTATATGCTACATGTTTTTGTAACGAAGATTTATTGTTGTCTTTCAGACGGGGATGTTATCAATGGAGAACTTTCAAGGTTGGTTAGGTGGTCATCGGGAACTTGTGAAAGCTGTCTTTAATTATCCATTCCAGTCGATCATCAAAAAGTCAGAGGTAATTTTATGTTTATGTCTCGCATTTCGTGCTGGGTGACGAAAAAAATGGTGAACCGACGAATGTGGGGGGAAGATGCATTCAGGGATTGTTTGCATGCACTGAGAATTTCTGATTGAGCTACTGATTCTCAACTTGAGGTTAGAAAAAATTCTATATTGTCTCTCTCTGATCAAATCGACCTCAGTTTTGACGACTGTTGACGGGTTTCGACTTTTTGGATTGACCTTACTTCAGTAAATCCTTTTTCAGCCATTTGCAATATTGAGCAAAATAACTTAAAGTAATCGCAATAATTGCCAGTCATTTAGCTACTAAATAACATTTGCATCACTTAATTTAGGCCGATTACCTTAGTTTGTAGAACAGGTTCTCCCAGTTGACATATTTTTTGGGTCACCTTGTATTTGCGAGGGTATTTTTGCATCTCTTGACATTTTGTAAAATGTTTATACAGTGGCCCATAAGGGCAATACAAATTTATTTAAACCAACACAATATATTTGTATTGCCCTTGTGGGCGACCTTATTTTTGGATACGATAATGAAGCGTCACAAACAGGAGTTACTCACAGCATAAGACTCAAATCTAAAACAAGGTGTGTGGAATTCTGTTACCTCTTTCTTTGAATTGAATTGCTTGAAAGGAACTCAGGGTTCATTGCTGTATTATACCTTGCAGGAAATTTTTTGATACCTTGATTATTTTCAAAATGGCGGCATTTATGATATTTTTTTAGGCTGTGAGGTCATCAAATTCCTAAATCGTAAGCCAGAAGAGCTACAGATTTCTGCTTAGTGCTTGCCACCATATTGTAGACCTTCACAAACTATGGTTTTCTTGAAGATTGTAATATTTTCCTCAATTAATTTAGGATTTACGATTATTTTAGTTTTTTGAACTTCATGAATTCTTTCAATAAAAAGAAAAACGCTACAATTTTGAAATAATCAAGATACCAAAAATTTCCACGGTAGAATTATAGCAAAGTACCCTAAGTTCCTTTTATACTATTCAACTCAAAGAAAAAGGTAATATAATCTTACAGCGCCTTTTTCAAAGAGATTTGAACCATATGCTGTTACTTACCGGGTTACTAAAAAGCCAAGCTGCGTGCAAAGCACAAAAATTGGATATGCTATTGATTCTTGAAATGAAATTCACTTATATTTGCAAGTTAGTAAGGAGCCAAATTTATTCTAGGGATATTGCAGAACCTACTGCTGGATTAAATTCACTTAGTGTTTTAATAATTGGTAATAATTGAAATTTATTGTTTTAATTCTGAAAATAATCAAAATATCAAAATCGCACAAATTGAATTATTGCAAAGTACCTGAAGTTCCTTTCAAGCCATTAAATCAAACGGAAGATGCATTAACTATTTGTGCAATCTTTTTTAAAGACTTGACGCCTATGCTTCTTAATCTATGACCAAATCAAGGTTTTCAACCAAACATTTTGTAATCTTTCTTCCGTTTGATAAGTAGCCTGCGTGCAGACTCAACTGGTTTACAAGAATTGAAATTGAGTTGCATGGAAAATTCAGACGTGGAAGAAGTGCATGAAGCCGCGAAGCAGCTTCGCAGGAAGCTCGCTTGTCTTGAAGGAAGAAAAGGTGAAGAAAAAGAGCAAATGGGATAAAGGGGGGAAACGAGGAAGGAAACTAGGCAGGAACCAAGGAAGGGATGAAAGGAGAACTAAAACGAAAAGAGAAGGAAGGATTGAAGGAAACGAGGAAAAGAGGAAGAGCGAAAAATGGAAAGGGAAAAGAAGACAGGACGAAAAGAGAAACTAAAGATTGAAAATGTAAAGAGGAAAGAAGGAAAAAAGGAAGGACAGAACAAAGGAAAAAGCAATGTTTGGTTGTGTTCTTTATTGCACATATGCCTTGTGCAGTAGTTCAATAGTGCCTTGAAATCTGGCACAAGAAAAAAGTGATAAAACAATAGAAGGAAGAATCATAGTTTGAGGTCGCTTCGCAGGAAGGTAATTATTTTTCCACCACTGGGAAAATTGAAGAAAAACTCCCAGTAGTCTGCGCATCCAACCCACAAATCTATTCCAAGGTTCCTGAGTCTGAGAAACCTTTTCTGATCGGCCAATAATTTTCCTTTGTAACACTGTTGACAACAACAACACGATAGAAATGGGGCCATGTTTTCTTTCGGTTCAATTTAGTTCAGCTCATATTTAGTATTGGATCAAAGTAAAGCGATGGCGGGGAAGAGGATTTACAACGAAGTTTTTCTTCAATTTTCCATTCAACTCAATTTCAATTTTTGTAAACCAGTCGAGTCTGCACGCAGGCTAGGTGATAAGTCTCTTCTCTAAATTTAATTTGACCTTTTTTATAACCGCGCAAAGGTCAAAGATCAGGAGCCAAGGCACTTTCAATAAATGATATTCACCAGATTATTGTTACAGTATGAGAATTTTTCATGTTTTATTTCTTGGTGAGAAAATTATACTTCAGTTTCATTGCGTATCTGCATAGAAAATAACATCGATCTAGTACTTTATTAGCCTGTGTACAGGCTTCAAGTTTGCTTCAAGTTTGCTTCAAGCTTGAGAATGAGAAAGAAAAAAGAGAGCCTGTAGGAATGGGCTATATTTTTGAATTCCATATACCTGATTTGAGGTACAGAAGGTTCATTGTTATTTGCCCCAAATTTTAATACCATAAGTAATGAAACTGATTTTATTGACAAATCTTGCGTGTTGCTACTCAGTTATATTCTCGTGAGACAGAAGAATTTTAATTTCAAGGCAAAATGACAAAGAAATCTATATACCTCAAATGAGGTATATGGAATTCGAAAATGCAGCCCATTCCTACAGGCCCTTCCTTTTCATCCTCCTCCGCAGCTTCCAAATACAAGGCCTATTGACAGGCTATTACTTTATCATTTAGAAAGGCATTGTAACGATTGTGGTCTTCACTAGTCTGCGTGCAGACTCAACTAGACTTGCCCCAAATCTATTTCATGAAGTCCGTCTGACCGATCCCTTTCCCATCGTTCCTGGATCCGCCATTCCAACATTCCGTAGCGAAACCATTTTGTTCCTTTACGGAATGTTGGATTAGCGGATCCGGGAACTATGGGAAAGGGATCGGTCAGACGGACTTCATGAAATAGACTTGGGGCAAGTCTAAGACTCGACTGATTTCTTTCAGAGAGGGCCCGGAAAGATATCAGTAGAGTCTGCACGCTGGCTAGTCACTAGTCAGAACAATATTTGGACGTTTAAAAGCCTGTATGTAACCTTCAAACTATTCATTGATTCCTATAAACTGAAAATATTTTGTGTAGCTAACACGCTAACTTTAATAAATTTTTTTATCATAATCGGTCGTATGGTTCTCGTGTTACTGGCGATTTTATGAAGTGGTTCTTCTCAAAATCCTTCAAAACAAGCCTGAAGCCTGAAAGCCTTGATCAAATTTCACAACCTCGTTACCATGACCCAAAAGGAGGCTGCTGAATCCAGCATGGCAGCCTTTTTGGGAAATGGTACCGGGTGCCGAGAAAAATGACTGAATGTCTTTCCCAAATGTATGAGATTGTGCAGCACCCTCGTTATACACCCAATAAGATGTCTGAGCGATAAGATAGACAGACAGAGTTTGATTTTGATAGCTCTAGGGATGAATTATTGGCAAATTTGGTCAAAGATTTTCGGCCTGTTTCGATAATTTTAAGATGAAACATTTTTATATAATGGCTTGTCAGTTAGGAACGATACGACCGATTTTAACGAACTTAATTTTTGTATCTAAGTTTACATGTTAGCCACTTAAATATTATCACTTTGTAAGAATTTAATAGATAGTTTGAAAGCTACAGCCCTGCAAACATCTAAAGATTTTTGTGGCTCACCCCGTAGTTTTACATTTTAAATCTAATTTTACAGAGATATGGAGAACTGAAAGCCGATGACACACGAAATACACGGTTAGTATTTATGTTGTTCTTTTTTGGTGTCAAATTGCCCTTTAAATCAGGACATCCAACATTTCAGCTAATAATTATCGAACAATTGTTTGCTCATGTTGGATGGCCGTGATCAAGGGGTGGCGAAACGATCCCACGTTTTATCTATCATTTATCTGCGCTTGAATAAAGAACACAGGAGCTGAGTTACGCATTGGTTTATCTTCTGACCGGCCATCGCGGACACTGGTTTTTTAGAAAGTATGATTGTGCTGCTTCTCCTTCAGTTCTTTAGACCCTCAACTGTGGAATCGAACCGCAAAAACGATATTCCGCCTCCAATTTTCGTTTGAGTTGGGTTGCGTTGGCAGGCGGAACTCTGAAAAACCTGTTCTCTGAAAATTGATTTCTTTCCAACGTTTTATATTTATTTCGCGCAGAAATTTTTTCGCTCAAGTGAAAATGCGCCTTTAGTCTTTCACCTGCGAGTATTCCTTTAGAGAATTCTTCAAAGGTCTGTCACGAACTCGTAGCTACTCGTATTTAGGGTCCGATAAAGAAATAAACATCTAATGGTTTTTTCCGGAAAGATATACAAAACTCAGCTTACTCTTTACAAACAAAAAGTTTCACTTTCCAACGACTACATTCTTCTTCTACTCTCCATAATTGCTCTATTCGTCCTTAAATCCCGGTCTCTACTCTCAGCGATGCCCACTGGAAACTTGCCAAATTAAAAACGGAAACTAGGTTTCGCATAGTTGAATAAATGAGCGTGGATGTAATTGTCACAGGTCTGTTCACAGAATATGGAAATATTGCTTATCTTTGAGGTTTCAGAGCTACTTATGAAAAACTGTCGAAAACTTGAGAAACGTTACATCTCATTAAACTTCTCCTGATAATTTTTATATTAGGCTGATCAATATTTAGCTAAAAAGCAAGACCTTTTGCCCTTTCGCTATCATGAATTTAAATTTTTCGATGAAGTCAGCGATTTTTGCTTCACCTGTCAAAAACAAGCTTCAGAAACATTCCGCTTAATTGAACTTCTCCAAATAACTTTTATCTTAGGCTGATCAATGTTTGACTAAATAGCAAGACCTTTTGCCCTTCGCTATGATGAATTCGTATTTATCGATGATGAAGTCAGCGATTTTTGCTGCACCTGTTAAAAACAAGCTTGAGAAACATTGCATGTCATTAAACTTCCCCAGATAACTTTTATCTTAGGCTGATCAATGTTTGACTAAAATGCAAGACCTTTTGCCCTTCACTATCATGAATTCATATTTATCGATGAAGTCAGCGATTTTTTATGCAACGTTGGCAAAACATCTATTTTCATCTATTTTCGTAAGATTTACTATTCCAAATCCAAGAAAATTGTGTTGGGAGATTTTTGTGTGGCTTTGCTTAGATTATTATTTCTCTACGGCAGAGGTGATATGTTTCATTTTACCAGCGGTTATCGCCAATGATCTTAACGCCAATGAGGTGATATGAATTTAAGGAAGGAAGGTTTCCAAATGGCTTCCTTGCTGCTTGCTATTTTAGCGTTTCAGTTTACAATTAAAATCGACCTGAGAAAATTGGGTGCTATCTTCACCTCGGTCCACCTTTTGGAGGGGGGCTTTGGGGGGTACCAGTACCAGAACCCGCAAACCCGCATCAAAATTTGAAAAAACCCGAAAACCCGACAGCAAAAACACACGAAACCCGAAGGGACCCGAAGCTGCAATTTTTGACGAAAAGTTCGAATTTTTACCAGTATTTCTCGCTTATTTCCAACGTTTTCGCTTTCAGCGACTCTTCCTCGTTGTTTTAAGCACCCAGAAGCCAATTTTTCGATCTCAATGAACGACACAAGCCAGATTACTTGGAAAACCCGTAAAGCTGTGGATTTTAGGTAGAAAACCCGAAATCCGAGCAGAAAAATAGGCTAAACCCGCAACCCGTGAAGCATCTCAAAACCCGTAAACCCGCAAGTTTAAAACATAAAACCCGAAACCCAAGGGCTAAAATTTGCTAAACCCGCAACCCGTGAAACCCCAAAGCCCCCCTCCTTTTGTTGCCGCCCCTGCACTGCTATGAGATTGAATCTGACATTTGGGGTATTGTCAGGCCCTACTAGCGCAGCTTCTTTTAATTCGATCCAGGGAGTAGTAGGAACTTTAGCTCGCGTGCAGGCTACAGGAACTTTAGCCAATGAGGTATTTAAAACAAGGATTAAAGTGGGGTTAAAGTAAATCAACTTTCGTTAGCTAGCAAGCGAAACGTAGCCTGTTGTATTTGATGTTGTCCATAGATGATTAAACAATAGAATAATAAGTGGCGTGTGGCCTTCTTTTGTTCTTTCTTTAGACTAGATCGCTATATCCGGCTATATCTGTGTTTAGTTACTTTCAAATCTGATTCGAATTTTTTCATCTCTTCGTTCACATTGAATTCGAATATCCTTTTGCAAGTAGTAGTCATAAGAGTCCTACGTCTTGCTGAGAATGGCATTTCACTTTGATCTCTTGGTACATTCTTTATTATTGTTTACATGTTGCTTGGCAACAGCTTGATATCCTGAATAGCTTTGCGTATGCCTCTGCGGGGGTGTTAGGAAGTATTTGAACAATTTTTATATAATTTGAACAATGCTCAAGAGGATTTGATGTTAAAAGAATAAGTTATTGTGGTTGATGAAACAATAAGCTTCCAAATGTGTTCAAATATCTTATTAACAACGCGGTTTTCATTGAACATCCCTAAGGCTGGATTTATACGTCGCATAATAGTCGTGTCGAATTAAATTGCTGGTCAAAAAAATGACTAAGTATGAATTAAATGCGACTATTATGCGACGTATAAAGCCAACTTTGTATTCCACTCGACTTATAGTCGAATATTCGACTGATCCAGTCGAATATGCGACCATTATGCGACTTGGCTTTAGACGTCGCATTTAATTCAATTTTAGTCGACTGAAATTGAGAGGGGTCATTATGTTTGCTGTGTGTTTGCTATTGTACTCTGAATGTGTCCATTGTTCTAGTT
>REGM01000081.1:463044-496240 GCA_004194415.1 Aurelia aurita | reverse complement strand
CATATCTGAAGTATGTTTATAGTTGTTCTATTACACAACTTAAAATATATTACATCATACTGGGTGTCTCAAAAAATTGTGCTCTGTTTGTGCGGCTGCTGTGGAGGAGTTGTAACTTCAGTTGTCTCGTTGGACATTTAATTTTGGTAAGTTCTTGTCATATCTGAAGTATGTTTATAGTTGTTCTATTACACAACTTAAAATATATTACATCATACTGGGTGTCTCAAAAAATTGTGCTCTGTTTGTGCGGCTGCTGTGGAGGAGTTGTAACTTCAGTTGTCTCGTTTTGATACAGTTGCACAGGATAGGCTTCAACTTAGAGTTTGAGACCTTGTTTGAGTAAATCTGAGAAGTGTTTGCTGATTTATGGCACAAAAAAATCAAAGTAATGCTTGTTTCAAAAACAGCGGTTCCTGTGTTCTCCTACAATGTAATTATCAAGTAAATATTATAAAACATTTATTGAATACATTTATAAAATATTCTTAGATGAAGATGTTAAACCTTCAATAGTTTATTCTAACATAAGGCTGCAACTTTAGAAGACATATTTTCTCTCTAAAGAACATAGAACATAGATGTAAATTTTCCCGGAGGAGTGTTGAGGCTGCGCGCAGGCTGGAAGTTTTTAGTCAGACTGTGGTCATAGAAATTTTTGAACTGACGCGAGCTTTTTATTGAATGGTTTCATTCAGCCACAAACTATCAAAACAGCGGGTAAGATTCCCATCTGCCCTTTAAGTCTAGTGACCACCCGTAAAGCCGATTTACTACAAAACACTGACAAACGAGACCAAAATTTTTCTTCCTCAAAAACAACACTCCACGAGAAACAATAAGTGCTTTCAAACACAGTAGGCGACGCCTCTTGGTCAATTGGTATTCCTATAAATTTGCTAATAGAATTCTCCGCCTTATTAGAATCGTATTAAGAAAAAACTTAAAACTGGCAGCTGCTTCGACTCAGAGTCGCTCATTCCTCGCACAAATATGTGATTAAGTGAGATTTTGACTTTTTAAATGCGCTAAAAATTTAGGATTTTGGCCACGCCTGTACGCTTTTACAAAACACAACGCATGGCAATATAATTTTTCTTACAATAAGAAAATAACACGCTCAAACTCAGTACATGGCAGGTGTCTAGACCGAATCCATTTTTACGCTCATGATGATACTTAAATGCCATGCTTATACTGTGCACTGTATGCTATTGTGGTCAAATCTTGTTTTTATTAAACGCATTTTTCCTGAGCTGGGATTCCTGTCGCTATGGAATATGTTTGATGTTGACATGAGAGTCTGCTGTGTACCGTCTAGATTGTCTACATGAGTCCCCTGTTTTCCCCCAATTGCTTTGAAAAGAACTGACACATCGCTGCAATAACGACTGAAGTCATTTCAGTAAAACTTGTGGCTATATTAGGTCCATGTACCTGCGCGTCAATCAGATTGCAGGAAAACAAGACTCTTCCTCTAACTGGCTTGTCTAGCTTCCTCCCGAAAATGGCAAAGTATAATTTGGAAGTCAAGAAAACACATTTTTTGTAGCCGCTTGAAAGGGCTAAGTAGTTCTCACTTTTAGATGTCGTAGATTGCCAACAAATGCATCTTATCAGGAACCATTTTTGGTAGTATCGCAAACGCGTCGATAAAAAACAAATGTTATTGTATTGGTTATACAAATGACATGTTTACAAAAGTTCACAGCTCTACCCTTCACTCTCTCAAGAATGCTGAAGTAAATCTTAGAGTATTAAAAGCTCTTGGGCAACCGGCATGCATTGCAGCCCTATTTTTAAAGGTGGCCAAATTTCATACTGCATGAAAATCGACGAAAATCAAAACGAACGATCACAATGCATGCCGGTTGCCCAAGAGCCTTTAAGATCTTCCACAAGGCAGAAATGCTCCTTGCATTCGAGCACCAAGCTTTAGAATGATCTAAGTAATGACATTAAAGTCTGTCTCAAATTAGATGTCACGTAAAATTTGCGATGACTCAAAATTGCTCATGCAAAACTCTTCAATTGTCTTTATTCGCGGGCATATTTACGTGACATCTAATTTGAGAAAGACTTTAGATCTTTGTCTACTTTGAAAATTTACGACAGATCCACGATAATAAAAGCCATCCTGCTTTTACTTTCCCTTCTTATGAGAATTTTTCATGTACTCAGGTTAATGACAGTGCACATTGTCAATTGTAAGTTTTTTTAATATGGCTCCCTGTAAATCATTTAACTGAGGGGCTACCATAGAATACCTTGGGTACCAGACTCTCAAAAAATGAGAGTCTGATGCCAATGGTACCATAGATAAAAGATTACATAAAGGTGACAAGATGAATTATTGACAAAGTTTGCTTTTTCTAGAAACAAGCCAGTGGACCAAGATAACACCATTGAGTTCAATAACCCCAACCTTACGAAGCCATCACACTGCTGTTGTTTTGAATCCATATTCTGCACACTGCGGACCACTCCCGATTAGCCGCCCGACAACAACCAAATCTGCACCCGACACTCGTGATAATAGACTACGAAGAAACAGTCCTGGCTTTAATCCGTTTCCACGTGTAGCATCAGCCGACTCGATTTTAGACTACCCGACAAAACATATGATAAAAGGAAAAAGTCTGGACCTATCGTTTGAGCTAGATAATGGAGGCTACGACAAAAGTTTTCCAGATGTGTCGCACGGCCAGTCAGCTGAAATTTTAAATACAGACTTAAAGGTATCGTCCAACAGAAATGTTATCAACGTTGAACCACACGACGAAACAAGTTTGCAAATTGAGATGCCGACAGTCGTTCACGACAATTGGGCTATTTTTATTATTGGTGGTAAAGGAAAACAAAGTACGGACTTGTACAAAACTTCTGTAGATATCTGGCGATGTGACATTGGACAAGGTTAGTAGAGTTATATTTTATGTGAAAGTTCGCCCAAACCGCAGCACTTACCATGGATATTGTGGACATGATTGGTGTCGGTCGCATCCACAAGACCCGGCCTATAAATGTATTTCATTACCTTGCTTGTCTTCATTTCATTGGTATCTTTCCTCTCTTGGTTCGCTTTGCTTGCTTTGTTGTGGGCCTAAATTTCAAACGGTTACCGCGCTCCGGAAGTTATGGCCTGAGACCTAGTTCCCAGGCGATGCGGTCTTCTAACGAGGATAAGTCGTACTCACTTACTGGGTGAGTAAGATCATGGGTTGCAGGAAACAAAATGTTTATTCTCATGCCTGTGTTTTTATTACTGTCTGCGTTGTTTCCCCCGTTCTGTCAGCATTTCCTGGTTCGAATTTGCAGCAGCCGTATTTTTTTTCTCATGAAGCGAGGCTACCTCGTTTGCGATGAGCTAGAGACGCTAGGGGTGTTTGGGAAGCTCGTGAGCCAAAAACGATATGGGTGTCCCTATCTTCCTTGACTGGCGATTTTCCCACTTTTCCCATCTTTCATACACAAGTTTGGAAGATTGTCAATTCATCAAACTTTATTGATTTTTCAAGCAGTTGCAGGTTTTTTGGTTACCAGATTTTGCATCGATTAGTCCCCCCTTTTTCTTGTGCGGATTAGGCCTTATCCTAGATTTGACAACAAGATTTACAATACTCGCTTTGCAAAAGAATCTAATATAAGCGTGCAAACAAGGTGTTATCTTTAGGACTGCGAATTTTGATAAATATTATTGCAAAAATCCGTTATATAAAGCTTCATATTGACCAACACAGTGTAAAACCAAACAACGGGCACCAAAAATGTCAGAACCATGGCAGCTGAACTAGCAAGGAATCCTTATGGCATTATTAAAGATTATTTTCATTTCATCAAAACAAGGACCTGAATCTCATTTGATAGCAAGAAGAATATGAAACAGGAATGTCAAGTAGAATGTCCAGAAGGATATCAATATATTAACGAATATCAGCACAGAGTAGCATCAATAAATATCTATATAGATTAAAGTGAATGACCTGAGCTATATGGCGCCCGTCTATAAATAGGACAAAGAAAAACGTAAACACGCCATTGTATTCTTTAGCTTTGCTTTCTTTCGCCACACGTTGGATTATCAAATACAATAGGCTATTTANACTAGCAAGGAATCCTTATGGCATTATTAAAGATTATTTTCATTTCATCAAAACAAGGACCTGAATCTCATTTGATAGCAAGAAGAATATGAAACAGGAATGTCAAGTAGAATGTCCAGAAGGATATCAATATATTAACGAATATCAGCACAGAGTAGCATCAATAAATATCTATATAGATTAAAGTGAATGACCTGAGCTATATGGCGCCCGTCTATAAATAGGACAAAGAAAAACGTAAACACGCCATTGTATTCTTTAGCTTTGCTTTCTTTCGCCACACGTTGGATTATCAAATACAATAGGCTATTTATAAACCTATGAGATCTCATCTTTTAACTCAGGTTATTCACTTTAATATCGAGCCTAATTCTCGTTTTGAAAGCAAAAGAAAATTGATTTGATGTGGATTTATGAGGAGCTATCAAGCATTAAAAACAACTAACAAACACTTGAGATCTTTGTCTGCAAAAGAATCGATTTTCGAAGCCCTTAAATTAAATCTTATGGTATTGTCAAGGATGATATTCATTTCATCAAAGCAAGGGCCAAATGCTCGTTTTGAAAGCAAAAGAAAATTGATTTGATGTGGATTTATGAGGAGCTATCAAGCATTAAAAACAACTAGCCAATGCTTGAGATCTTCGTCTGCGAAAATGGTCCATTTTCGAAACCTTAAATGAAATCTTATAGGATTATATTTATTTCATCAAAACAAGGGCCTAAATCTCATTTTCAGACCAAAAGGAACATTGATAACCGATTTTGAGTTATCTAGGTTCAACTGGATTTTCTTATGTGTGTAATCTACCCAGATGTTGACTCGCCAGAAATGTTTCATATACAAAACTAATCATTGGTAAATTTTTAAGCCTGCTACCAAATGAACGTTTTGCAAATCAATGCAATTGCTTTTAATTATTTATACAAAGAAGGATCATCTAAGTATCTGTAACAGTTGGCAAGGAGAGCTGAAATTTATATTATATCTCAGGTGAACCTCGACAACTCAAACTCTCAAGGGAGGAAGAAATTTTTCGAGTTAAATGTACGAGATGTTTAAAAAGAGAGTTGGTAAACTGATTTCTTCTGAATAGTAACTCACTATAAAATTGTCACATCATCACATTATTTGAATGTTTTCCATGATACCACAATCATACCATATCGTAATGAACTGAGTGGTTTTCACCCTGTATAAAGAATTTAAAATGAAATGAATGAAATGAATGAAATGAATGAAATGAATGAAATGAATGAAATGAATGAAATGAATGAATGAATGAATGAATGAATGAATGAATGAATGAATGGATGAATGAATGAATGAATGAATGAATGAATGAATNAATCAATGCAATTGCTTTTAATTATTTATACAAAGAAGGATCATCTAAGTATCTGTAACAGTTGGCAAGGAGAGCTGAAATTTATATCATATCTCAGGTGAACCTCGACAACTCAAACTCTCAAGGGAGGAAGAAATTTTTCGAGTTAAATGTACGAGATGTTTACAAAGAGAGTTGGTAAACTGATTTCTTCTGAATAGTAACTCACTATAAAATTGTCACATCATCACATTATTTGAATGTTTTCCATGATACCACAATCATACCATACCGTAATGAACTGAGTGTTTTCACCCTGTATAAAGAATTTAAAATGAAATGAATGAATGAATGAATGAATGAATGAATGAATGAATGAATGAATGAATGAATGAATGAATGAATGAATGAATGCATACCATATCGTAGGAGCGCGGGGACGCATTGCCAGTGCGATAAAGTAGGTTTAATTTAACTTCATCGCGCCGCATCGTGCCACACCATCGCTTCAAGTGTAAATACAGCTTTAAGCTGAGCTCACACTGGAGGCAATGGTGTGGCACGATGCAGCGATGCACGATAAAATTGAATTTATCCAGCTTTGTCATGTTAACAAAAATCTTTCTGTGTCAGCCTATGCATCGCTGTGTTTCACCATTACTCAGAATGCATCAAGGATGGCGCTAAAAGTTGAATTCAGCCTCAGGAACACACCTAAATAAAGTAGTGTAAATGTCATTGACTAAACGGATTATTTTTCGACTGGTTTTGAAGAAAGAAGGGTTGTCTTAAAGACCCTGTGTTCTCCATGATGCTTTGCACGCGTACGAACCATCAAAACATCATATTGTCCGTAAGCAACGTATTTTAGACACACAATAGTGGAGACATAAAGAGCTACAAAGAACAAAGCTTTTCTAATCCTTCCATTATTGTCAGCAATGTCTGTTGTTTGGGTTCAAAAGCGATGGCATAAATAACAACGTTCATTTGAAGATTTAAAGACAATACAGCCTCACGATTGCTACGCCAAATCATTTCATACAGTATGAAAGTCATTGTGAGACTGCAAAGGATCTTGGGGAGCACAGGGTCTTTAAATGAAGATTTCAAAAATGCGAACGGTAGAATTAAACTAAAGTATATAAAGTTCCTTTCAAGCTATTTAGTTCAAGCGAAGGTTAAACCATTTACGCTATCATTCTGAAAGATCTAACCATGAACACCAAGTGCGTATCAGTGGTAAATTTTTTTATGAGCAGTGAGCCACCTTAACCCATTGTGTATCCATGTGAAGTAGTGAGCCACCTTAGCCACCTTAAGTGATGATCCACCTAAATGTAAACCTCGAAGAGGAACAACTTCTTCCTCTCTGAAGTTTACGCTCAAGGCTCTTGGGTAACCGGCATGCATTGTGATCTTTTGTTTCGTTTTTCATCGATTTTCATGCAGCATGAAATTAGGCCACCTTTACAAATATAGCTGCAATGCATGCCGGTTGCCCAAGAGCCTTTAACGTGGGCCACTTCTAAAAAAACTAAATTAGTGGATGGATGCTATGGTAGCTCACTACTAAAGAAACAAATTTCACACCGATACACAATAGGTTAAGGTGGTCCTATACTGATAAGAAATTTAATGCTGATACACACATGTCGCTCATGATTTTTTACGCCTATACTGTCAAATCATTTTGCTTGTTTTGTGTAAATGTTAAGGCCGGATCATGTTATTCCCACACTTAGCAATATAAACGTTGACTATCGGTTCTCTGATTAAACGTTCATTCATTTTCCATAGCAAACTAAAGGACTCTTTAAATAATTTATGTCAACAGTGTTGAAATTAATAATGATAAATCCATCTTAATTCGGAATGATTTAGTTACCGGTTCATAGCGCTGCTTTTATCTATAACAGGCAGATCCGTTAAGTTGACCTTCATCTCGACGTCCTAAAGCTATAATCTTTTTATCTAACTGCAAGTTCAAACGATAGTTGGCCTAAATTATCGAGTGGAAACCACCAAGGCTAAAACTCGTCAAATTTGGGTTTCCGGGACACAAAACGAAAAAATTAAAGTCTGTCCCAAATTATATGTCACGCGAGATTTGCGATAACGGAAAATTAATCTTGCAAAACACTTCAATCGTGACATCTAAGTTGAGACAGACTTTAACTAGGAGTTCATAAACTGTGTTTCTTTGATCTAAAATTTTCAAAAACTTGAACAGTTATGCAATAATCGTTCTGTGTAAAGACGAGACGAAGTAACTCTGGTAAATTTGCTCAAAGCTGCGGAAATCAACTTCTGTGGGCATAAGTTAACTTTCTTTGTCTCAATTGACCAATCAGAGTGCGTTGTTCGGCTCTCCGTTGTAAATACTGCTCTCTGATTGGTTAGCAAAGTGTTGTTTGAATTATACAGAAAGAATTATGAAAATCGCAGTGCCTACTGATCTGAGAGTTTCGTTACGCATAAAAAGTCTCTTTGTGCCCGAGGCCAGCATTCGTTTGTTTGGAGAAAACATGCGTCAGCTGATTCACAAGTGGATTATATGAATTTATCGTTGTTTGATTTTTGATCAACCTGAAGTTATTTGCATGTTCTGTCTTCAATTAATTTGCTAGCTGTTATGCCTGGCAGATGAAAAATAGTTTTGTAAACAATCAACTCCACAGCAGCTCACTCCACAAATATCTAATAAATGTTATAAAGAATCTTCGCTAAAAAATTTGGAGTACTTTTATTATTATTGCAAATATTATTGCAAATGATTTTCAATGTAAAGTGTAAATGCAAATCAAGTGCAAAGGTAGAGTTGTTTGAATTTTATTTGAGTTTCGTTTTATTACAAAACTTTGTGAACAGTCAAGCCAAGGTTTGAAAAACGTCAAGCAGTAAACGCTAGCCTATTTTGGTACCTGTTTCTTTCATATTATCAAGCTCCTGTCGAGGAAGGATATATTTTACCTTTATTAGGGATGTTAAGCCTGGGTAACCTCTTCACCCGTAACTCACAGTGCTCCGCCCATGCTCTCCATAATACAATGACGGACCTGAAGATGCCAAGGAAAAACTCAACAAATGGGCAAAAATGTTTTTCCTATAGAGGAGCAAAATTGTGGAACAGCCTCTCAGCTGAGTCTAAGCAGGAATCATCTCTAAATAGTTTTAAACTTTATAGAAAAAATTATTTTCTTTTAACTATATATATTCTTGTAAGTAGGTTTTTAATATTATGGTTTTTTATAGTAGTATTTATATTGTAATTAACGTTTTTATAGAGGGCCCCTTGAAAATCAGCTCTGCTGAAGGGCAACCCTCAAATGAAATGAAATGAAATGAAATGAAATGAAATGAAATGAAATGAAATGAAATGAAATGAAATGAAATGAAATGAAATGAAGCCCCCTTTTACCTTATTTTTTATAGCGTTGCACCGCTCTTTCCAACTAACAAGTTCGTCAAATCTTGACTCCTAAAGTCTGTCTCAAATTAGATGTCATGCAAGATTTGCGATAACGCAAAATTACTCATGCTAAACACTTCAGTTGTTTTTCTTCGCGGACATTTTCACGTGAGAAACCTGATGAACTCTGGGAAAATGTCCCTAGAAGCAGTAATCGTCTATTGTATGGGCTTTTCCATAATCGTCTGCTATATGAGTTGTTCGTGTTTTTCAGATGTCGGAGCTCATTACCAAATTAAGCCTAGCATTGGAAAGGGCCAGCAAGTGGACACAAGACCTCGTCGAACACAAACGGCAAAGTCACGTGAGAAACTATCTTACGATTTATTCAATAATGAATTTGAGAACAGGGATCAAAGGCAGCAGATAGATGCAAAAGGGGTAAAGGACTGGGATAGCTTAATCATCACAGACCTAACTGCTGATGAGACGGAAAATACTTTTTCGACGTTAGAAAATAAGCATCTCTTACGGTAGTGTAAATATTACCAAAAATCCTGGCTCCAATGCTGATATCGCTGTTAGAAAATTCAGTTGTCATACACTGCATTCATATCTGTATACCTGGTGTCCCAAAAAACATGTCCCAATGCAAAAGATTTTCGTTCGCTTTCCTCAAATTCTATCTTGGATTGTTGACACCTTGCTCTTTGAAATTGGTTAAAGACTCGCTAACTTCTGATTTCATTGTTTTCGGATCTTGTATTGGCCAAAATCAGTAGACCCCAACAACTGGCCTAAATACTATTCGCAAATTCGCAAGCAAAACATAGACAGACTACATGAGTCTCAGTTTTCCGCATTGAATTGAATGGTTTTGCTTCAGACTGACTTGTGTGAGCGAACAGATTTGATGGAGAAATAAATGGTTGATAGGAGCGAATACAAGATATCTCGTCGTAAGTTTAAGCAAAACATAGGTGCTTTAAATTGCAACAGTGTTTCTTATGTTAAAGATCTTTTAAAAGTAGAGAGCTGTCATTAATTTAGATCTGAACATACAAATTTTGCGACTACATTAAAACCGAAAAGTTTCGGACGATCAAACTTTCGGACAAAATTTTGTCCGAAAGTTTAATTGTCCGAAATCTAGTTTTGTCCGAAAGTTTTTTCGTCCGAAAGTTTTAAATTCTTTGAAAATAGAAAAACACAAAGAAACGTATAAGATCACACTCGTTGCTTTTCCTACCGGGTGCGCCAAAAAAAATCCACTTTTGACAGGCCATGATAAATCGTATAATGGACCGATTTTTAAGATTTATGACTTAATCTTTAGCTAAAATCCAGAATTAGATTCTAGTATTTTTTGTAAATTTTCTAATCTTCTGTTTCTTGAGCTATGAGCGAGTTGCTTTAAATTTTTGTTCTCGAAAACTCTGAAAACGGTCAATAAACGTCGATCAGATTTTGTAAAGACTCAACGTGAATGGACAAAGAGAAACTTTTTCGTTGTGATTTGGGAATTTAGAAATGGATTGGGTATACTTTGCTACACGAGCCTTTGCTCAATGTTGGGAGAAATGTAAAATTACTTTCAATCATACGAAGAAATGTCGTTCTCTTTGTAATTGCATTGATCTTATACTTTCGTGCAGGTAGTAGGCCCTGCGTTCCTGTGTGAAGGGAGTTAAAAAGACGAGCAATGAAGCACCATGAGGTCAAGCAAGCATTGACTCTCGTTGAATTGTCATGCAGGCAATTGCTTGGCTTGGCGCCTCATTGCAACTACTCCAGAATTTCGCAACAGGGCGGTTGTTTAACTAACACTCGTGCTGCACTATATAACTAATCGATTTCTAAATCCCAAAGCACCACGAAAAAGTCCATTCATGTCGAGTATCTAGAAAATTTGATCGACGATTTATGGTCGTTTTTAGTGTTTTCGAGACTGGAAATTTTAAGAAACTCGCTTATAGCTCCAGAAGCAGAAGACTAACAAATTTACAAAAAAATACCAGAATGTAATTCTGGATTTTAGCTAAATATTCAGTCATAAATCTTCCAAATCGGTCCAGTGTACGATTTATCGTGGCATGTCAAAAGTGGATATAGTTTTTTTTGGCGCACCCGGTATAAGCATAAATATAATAACATAAACATATTTTAAATATAGTTAGTCATTGATGCATATTATGTCTGGTTTTTGTCGTCCGTGAAGATGAAACTTCGGTTCCTTGAAGGGATTCTTATAAAAATCCCGTATGGCAGCACCTTTTTAACTGGGTTCACAGCTAATTTTACCATCGTTCAAACTGACGAAAAACTCCCATTCGAATGATGGTGATGGGCGTAAGTTAATATTTACGAGAGAATTGATAGGCTGTTATTATGATAAAGCTGCCCACGATTAATTAACGTAAAATTACAGTTAGTTTTAACTATATTTTGGTATCATGCAAAAACTGTTTTGTCCGAAAGTTTTTTTGTCCGAAATTCTCGAAAAAGCGTCCGAAAGTTTTTTGTCCGAAGTTGTTTTTCCGAAAGTTTTCCGTCCGAAAGTTTTCGATGTTAATGTATTCCTTGCTAAATTTTTGTTGTACAACTTTCAAAACAAATTTTAGCAGGCATCTGCCGTTTTTGAGGATTTTATCAATCGATGTTTCGGCGGTCCGTACGCAAGCTAAAGTAAGAATCAAGGTGTCATTATCTAAACCAGGTTATCGAATGGACCTTCTAATTGGTCAATCCGACGAATCGAATGCATTTGATTGGTTAAAATTCAACCTGGGTTAGATAAAGCTGGTTTAACTGAGTCAGTGTGAATGCGGTATAAGTTGAGATATTGGAAGTGTGAAAATCGATATAATATTAGAAGTACTTATGGTTTAGTATGCTCAAAAGTAATTTAGAATGTTGCTGCAATCGTATAAACAGGCTTTTAGCTTAGCTAGTTCAGTTAGCTGATGTTCCAGTTAGATTTTGTAGATTTTGTAGTACTTTAGGTGTTCAGTTATATTTCTCAAGTAGATGGTTGAGATCTGAGCAATGGCAAAATTCTTCCAGTTTGCCGGGTGTCCCAAAATGATGTATGGGTGTTTGAAAAATTACCAAAATTCGAAAATGCAATTACTGTTGACTTTTCCTTTCTGAGGTGTTGCATGAAAGATCAAATTAAATTTTGGAAAATAGATTATCCTATCAACGGCTTCCAATCAGCGAAATTCTGAGGTTTTATTTGCTACCTGGTTTTGAAGCATACCACGAAGTTGCACAGAATTTTAAGCAAATCTGTTCTTTTGTCCCTTTGAATTCTTTAATATAGTTGATTGTGCTAGAAATTAATCTTGTGATCATGTACGAATCGAACATCAATGTGAAATCGTAAAATTAGGAATCCGAGGTAAGATTTACGATGTCTTCTAAAGCCTGTGGCTTAAAATATGGGGTTTCAGGCTATCATTTCACAGTCTTTCGCATAATTTTACACAATTTTTATCATTGCTAAAAATATTTTGGCCTTTGATACAACTAAAAAAGAACAAATTTAAATAGAAGTACCAAACCAAATTTTGCTGATTTTTCAAACGCCGATACATCATTTTGGGACACCCTGCAGTTGGCATAGTTGTAGTCTCGTATCATTCTGTGTTTTGTGTATATAATTGGATTTCATTAAAGTGTACCTGTACCCAAAATTTTTTATTTCATTTTCCGATAGAACTCATCACGTATTGCTATTCCACAAACATTTTCCAAACTTCAAAATCTTTAGTTTTCAAATTATCTTCAAGTTATTTTTCAATACTGCACAGTATCAAAACATTTTGCGGGACGTGCCAATAAAGCTGCAACTTACGCAAGTTTCTTAGCTTTTTAAATGCAGATAGCCCGTTAATTTTTGAAAAAAATGAGCTGACAGTTTCCTATAAGCGGTTTCTTATTTGCAGAATAAGTGTAGTATCAATTATATTATTTGTAAGATTTTTCATAAAACTCAGCAATGTCAGGAGTCAAGCAAGGGCCTATATAGACAATAACATTTGTGGTCTTTTCATAGTTACCAAAACCAGGAGGTGGCAAGTGAGGGGCGTGTACTGCACCGGAATGGGGGATCTTCTGAGAAAAGGAGATCAAAGTTTACGTCTAAAATAGCGGCTTTCGATTTACGTCTGTGGCAATTCGTCTGTGGCAATTCTCTTTGTTTCGATTTGGTTCTCGACTTTGTGTACAAAAATCTAACATCTGCGAGCCTAGGTACTGCTGGATGGTACTCGGCTACACGGTTTTCATAAAATGCTTAGATGAGCCAATATTACCCCCCCCCCCCCCCCTTAAGTCCATTAACAAAGAAGCTATGTAATACTTCCACTCCATGCACATATTTCGGGTTTTCTGTCAGATTTTCTCTCGAGCTAAATCATTTATTTTCTACATTTGGTACATTGAGAAAGAAAAGTGGCTGGGTATGTAATTATTTGGGTTCCAATTTCTTTCATGCACGTTATTTACCTAGACGCACCTTAACCGTCATTCACATTACGCAAGTATTGTAGATATTAAGAAGGCACTCAATTGACAATAAAAGATGTGATGTTTGTTGGTTAGGTTATTCTTCGTTATTTGTTATAGGGTGAAAGGAGCTAGAAAAACAGTAATAAAATTCAGTGTGCAGTGTCTGTCTGACCATATAGATTAGCTTGAAGGGTATGAACGCTCATGAAGAATTTAGGCAGTCTTATTCATGATTCCCGAAAAGTTTTGAGATTTGCAGAGTTAAAGAGCCGTTGTCACCCAGGGTCCTTTGCGGACACGCTGCAATTTTAGACTGTCTGAAAATCAAATTTGGCCTAAGCGGAAAGTATGGATCCATACTGCACTAGTTGAACTAAAAGAAAAGTTTTACTTTAGTTTACTTTCCTATCAGTTCAACTACTGCAGTGTGGATCCATAATTTCCTCTTACGCTAAATTCTATTTTCGGGCAGTCTGAAATTACAGTGTGCCCGCAAAGGACCATGGGCGACAATGGCTCTTTAAGTGCCGCTTTGCCTACTTCACAAGAAACAAGAGGGAATTTTGTAATTCACCCTTGCTCTTGACAAGTAGATTGCACTGCAAAGATACTTGTGCTTGCAGCAATTGCTTTCTTTCCAGTTACTCTTTCCGTCCGGTCTATGATTTTGATCGTTTCTTTATGAATAACAACAGAGCAGAGACCTAGAAACACAGATTTCGCATTTCGATTGTATTCGACTTCTTGAAGTATTCTCTCTCCAACCAAGAAGAGATCGTTTTTGAGGCATTTACTTCCACAGAGGAGATTTTTATAAATGAAACCCATCCTGCTTCTATGAGAATTAGCTTTAAATGATCAAAGCCCTCTGTGGGGAATATTTACTTCTGCAATAAGAACTTCATGTCCTATTGTCCCATGCTAACTTGACCAACTGGTCGATGCTGCCCCATGTTGTGAATTATATAAGCATTTAAAATACAGTTCTACACATATCCAAGAAAAATTTATTAAATACGCGATTTCTCATTCCAAGAAGATTGTAAGGCGTCTTTTTGCTATGACATGCACAGAGGCTAAAATTGATTTAGCTGGAATTTATTTCCTTATGTTGTAAATCCAATTTGTCAAATATTTCTATTTGTTGTTGTTGTTGTTGTTGTTGGTCGTCACTGTAGAGAAACAGTTGTTGTTTTTAGATTATCAATGTACATACTGCTTATTACATCAATTCAAATAACACAAATCTTTCAAAATGATATTCGTTCTCTTTCACCCAAATTCTTCAGGGAGATTTCTCAGGTGTCAGCATAAAGGCGCACACGGATGGGTCACGTGATTGTGTTTCGACGTATTTTTCCGCTCTTTTTTGCTTTGTTCGTGATGGGCCTAGCCACGTTGCCAAAGCTACGAGCAGTGCAAAAAACTGTCGAGGATTGCCTTACCTGCCTTAAAGTAAATGAACGGAGATATAGCGATCTAGTCTAAACATAGCACAAAAGAACGGCACGCGCCACTTATGTTCCTATTGTTTTCATCGATCGAAAACATCAAATACAATAGATTCTATTTACATGGACCCAGTCCCTCTAGCTAAGTTGCCTTTTAACCCCGTTGATTTACTTTAACGACACTTGGCATGTGGCTCAGTTGGATGGTAGAAGATTTTAATAAATTTTCTATGATGGCTGTGGGTTTTTTGTCTCTGTTGCGTCTTGTTCACTGCCATCTTGATCACCGTTCCCGCCACAGCTTTGCTTTCGTTTCCTGTTCCTGACTGAATTGAATTTCCACGCAACATGTAAATTCGGATTTTACATGTGACCTTGCGCCTTGGATCTTTGACGAGAGATGCCTTGAATCTAAGATGTTCTGGCAATGTACGACTACCAAAAATGAGAAATACACTTGCCTCGAAATTGATACTGTCACATTTAGGAGGCAAGAAATATGGCAAAAAGACACACTACCCCCGGGGGGCCACTTGGTACCTGATGTGTTATCATGCTCGTACAAAAAAACGCGGGAAAGGGTACCTTTCTTCAACGTAGGCACGGGCCCGCGCGGGCCCTCGTTTAGGGGTGCCAATTCGACCGTAATTTCAAAAAGGGTGTACTTTTTTGCATTTGATAAATCGAAACGCTTCTGTGTTGATATTTTTAATCAAGCATTTTAAAATAGAATTTGNAAGCATTTCACATTTTATGCGTCAAGGCCATTTGGCAACAAAAGCGGGTCGGCATAAAGAGGATGTGGGGAGAGGCTACTTTTGATCAAATGATAGTTTTAAAACTTTCTCTGTGATACATTTCTGTGTTTTCCTTTAAAAAATCAGGGGAATTTTGGTGACTAAGAAACCTTATCTGCCTAACTCTCACCTAAAATATGTTACCTGGCAGTTTCCACTAAGGTTAAGAAAATCGCTCAAACATTATTTCTGCCGAATTCCACAATTTTCAACCGAATTTTCAGCTTAAGATACAGATGTCCTTTGTCATAAGAAACACAGCAGGCCAATGAGTTCCTGAAAGCTAAGTTGACATTCATAAAATAATTCAGAACTTCAGGCTGTTCATTCCTTTCTCTGTAGTTGAGTTTGCAATCTTATGAACTGTGCAATCGAGGTCTTATTAGGTTTAAAGACTTCTCAAGTAAATCGTCGTGAGATAGTTTCCCACCTTAAAGGTTTGCTGAAATTGCCCGTGGAAATAGCCAGCGTGCAGCCTCAACGTTCCTCCGCGAAGGGTGGGTGCAGGCTACGAGGAAATAGCAAGTAAAGATTCCAATAGACTATGTAGAAGATGTAGACTTATTGCCTAAATCTTTTGTATTCCTGCGGTAAACCTTGCTGTTGACCGAAGCGAAATCATCAAGTCAAAGAGCACAAGGAAACAAGAGACTCCATGTCAGGGCCGATACCAGCCATGAATTCATAGGGGGGCAAAGAAGCAAAAATGTCTGACGACAAAAGCAACAACAACAACAGCAACAACGCAAGTTGTAGGAACTTATGTTCAAATCATGCGCAAAATGACTGATGTATTCCTTCAATAACCAAAATTATTTTGCAAGCCAACCTTGAATCCTTCAAATGTAGTGAATATGAAGCAAAAAGATGCTGCAGATTCAAAATTCGTGTCGTGATTTATCCTCGAACGTTAACAAATTTGTGTTCAATGCATCATTTCTCCGACAGAATCTTTAAAAGGTGGACTTGTAAATCACGAAAAATCCGACAGGTAGAGTGAAATTTCCGACAAACGGCCTGCTGGGGGGCGCTCCGCCCCCAGCCCCCCTCCCACTGGCTTCGGCCCTGCTCCATGTAATAAGTCTACAAAAGATGGCGGCAGGGAGCTTTTTACCAAGATGCATTGCGTTCCAATTAAGAATCTTTAATGATTATATAGGGATTCATTCGATTAAAAAACGTAACGATTCTTTGTAAAAAGTTCCTCGCCGCCATCTTTAGCATAATCGTCTGTTTGAATTTCCAATTCAGCATACAGTGGTGATATGATTTATAGGCCTACAACCAGCCAGCGCAAACAAGATGAATTTTCTGCGTACCGTTGTCCTGGTTGTTTTTATTCATTGACACAGTAGTCAAATAACCGTGTAGAAGTAAAGCTGGGAATTTAATGTCTGAAGTAAACAAACTATACGAGAATTGTAATTCATACTGTTCAGCTTTCATTTCATTTTTAATTCTTTTAACCACACTGTTGCCCCGTCAGTCAAGAAAGACTAGATAGTTAAAATTCGATGGCAGATATTTAGGTTTCTCTTCGATTTTCAATATATACTCATGTTTTTCCACTTAATAGCTGTAGAACTGCATGGTTAATAGGGCAGGAAGCAATGAAACAACATCATACGTTTTCTGTTTCATAGAATCGAACATAAAATAATAGCTATTAATAAGCCAATTCGGAAAATTTATCCCGAATGCTGCATCTGCGCATGCGTTTTCGAGACTCTGACCATGGCTGAGCAGTTATGACAAGCAACTGAAAACTCCCTAACTGCTAGCTGTATAAACCCAGGATCATGTGCTGAAAGGAACACGTGAGTGGGAGGCGTGTCTGGTATTTGACCGGCCGGGAAGGGGACTGAGCCCTAACAATTCCATAGGGGGGGCCATATTCTTTCCAACAACAGCCCTTTGTCGCATGCAGCTCAGGTGAGTAAGCCATTAGAATCGCTACACAATCTCTGCATGATCTTTGAACTGATACTAGACTCGCTAATACTGTGGCCATTAAAAACGACAACAACTGCGAAATCGAGGGACTAGTGTAGCTAGTCTGGTAGACAACCCGACTTCATTTCATGTTTTGCAGCGTTCTTCATTTTCATTTGCAGCATTAATAATCGGCCGTAAAATCCATTTGTTTTCAATCGCTTGGCTTTGCCTTGGCGTGTCAATTATAATCAATGGATGCTATGGCTACAACATTTTTGCTTTGGACCTGCTGATAAAATTCATTATTTTCTTGCTTACCCGCTGTTTGAAATTTGAATTTTTTTAGTCCTGTGGGCAAAGCTATTGGGACATCATTAACCTCAAACAATCAGGCTATCAATCATTTATCTCCTGTGTGAAAAATCTTTCACCCAGGAAGTTCCACTATAAGGTCGTGGCATTTTGGAGGACCATTGGCAATAGGAAACTGTATGAACACAGANTCAGTCATATCGTTCTCAAATTACAAGCGATTTTATCAAATACTTCCATCTCGAAATCCTTCAAAATAGGCCTAAAATCCTTAATCAAATTTGCTAGCAATCCAGCCTCGTGATAATAGCAAATAGACGAAAAAAGGCTGAATGACAGCCCGAAGAATAAGCAACCTCTTTATATAACTAGTAAATGTTGAGTGATAAGATAGACAGATAGAGTTTGATTATGATAGCTGTGGGGCTAAATTGCTTGCTAATTTGATCAAGGATTTTAGGCCTGTTTTGAGGAATTTTGAGATGAAGGATTTTTATAAAATCTCTTGTAATATAAGAATGAAATGAACGATTTTGACAAAATACATTTTCTGATCTAAGTTGATATGATAGCTATTGATGTATTTCAGTTTATTGGAATCCGATAAATGGTTTGAGAGCTACATGCTTTCAAACGTCTAAACATTTTTCTGACTTTACCCGGTATATGTTCTTTTTCTTTTCTTCCGGGCGTCATCTGATGATTTGTTGTGATCGGAGCCAGAACCAAATAATTCAACTTGTCATTTCATTAAGCCTATAATAACTGTTTCCGAGGGCAATACCAGAAAATATTACCCCGAAGCCGTCAGTACAAGACCGAGCTTGCGAGGTTTTGTACAGAGGCTGAGGGTTAATATTTTCGGTATTGCCCGAAGGAAACAGTTATTATATAGTTTATTACCCTATGGTCAGGGCTGGGTGACGGCCTTTCATTTTTTAAAAAGTAAAAAGCGTAAAAAGATCATTTTAAAAAGCAAAATGATCGAAGGCTAGCATGAAGCCACTGTAGTCGAAGCCTTTTGATGCTGTTCGAATTGTTGATCGTGTTCGAACCATTGATTTGTTGTGGTTCGAAGCTGAGTTGTTACGTCATGAGCGGGCGTTACCGGATAATAATGCCCTATCATTACGTCACATTCGAACCTTTTCAGCCAATCAGATTGTATAACAGAGTTGCTGCCCTTATCATAGGGTAATAATGTTTTACATCAATTTCAGACTACTGTATTGCTCATCACTACGTTTGCTAAGGTCAGGGATCAGAAACTTCCTGTCCACCCTGTATATAGAGCGTACGTGCTTGGCTTGAACGCCCCAACCCCCCATCAATGTGTATGTGCTTTACGGATGCCCCCTATTACAACATGATAGGACCAAATGCATCTAAAATTAGTGTGTAACATGTGAATCTTTCCTAGGGCAATCGGATTTGGTAGGCAGGCTGTGTGAAGGGATAAACAAGCTGTTCTTCAGCCATTCAGTCAACTCTAAATTGTACATGATTTTATATGAAATCCGATCACTGCAAAGAGTGCGAACTCAGATCGAGACTCAGTGTTTCGTAAGCAAATTTTGCCTACTGCCCAGAGCGAGGTTTTTAGCTCGTACAAAATTCGTTAATTTGACCTGCACAAAAACAAACTTGACGTTTGCACGCTGGAGAGCAAAGAAAGTAAAAGCAACGTGCTGTGACTTTACACTTGTAAGTTGCATCTACTGGAAAACTTCGAAAGTTAGCAGACGGTTTTCAAGAATGACCAAGTAAGTCGAGAGGATAAAAAGAAGTCAGCTTGTTTCAAAGTTGCATTCAAGGAAACATATTTAAGAGGAAAGTAAGGCTGCAAGCCTGAAATCTGTTCGTTGAATTCATTCAGCGACCAGCTTATTCGAGTTAAGCTTCTAGTTGGAAATTAATGCTTTTGAAAGTTGCTTTCTTGAAAACACGGGAAACCAGACAATTTGTTGAAGAGTACAGTAAACATACAGGTCTGAGTCTGTTGAAACCATACAGGAACAACAGAACAATTTTGCTTCGGCAGTTGAATTCATTCAGCGACCAGTTTATTGGAATTAAGCTTAGTTTGAAATTAGTGCGTTTGAAAGTCGTTTTCTTGAAAACACGTGAAACCAGACAGTTTGTTGGAGAGTGCAGTAAGCATACAGGTCTGAGTCTGTTGAAATCATACAGGAACAACAGAACAATTTTGCTTGCAGAAGGTAATTAATTCGTTTAAAGATCGCAGTTTTGAACGCGGTTAACTGTGACAAGATGGTAAAGAGAGATTTTTGAATGGTAAATCTACATTATGCCACACTTTAAGCAAAGTACGTTTTTATAAACAGCCTTTCTACAAGAATTTATTGAAAACAGTCACCGCAATCTTGAAGAAAGATACATATTACTTTAAGATCAAAATCTCGAGATTTTATCTCAGTAATATAAAACATTTCGCCTCCTTTTTCTGCTAACCGAAGAAGGAGACTTCAATGCGGCTCGCTTCTTTACTGATTGAATATAAAATGAAGGCCTTTTTAGTTGTTAAAAGCAATGTCAAAAGGAAACTCCCGATTCGGCTGAATGTTCGGGAAGGATTCAAATTGGTGCACCTTGTATGAATATTTAACCAAAAATTAAACAACTGAATCTTCATTTCAGACTGAGATTGTGGCATCTGGAAAAAGGACATCGAAGCAAACATGATCTTAATCTATCAAATTCATTATTCTACCTTCATGACAACTAACCAAGAACCAAGCAAGTGAATCCTCATTTTAGATTGAAATTTTGAGAGTGTGTTATATACAAGAAGAAAATCGGTGCAAGAGGTATCGTTTATTAATTTTCTTTTATTGCCTGCATGTACTGTTCAAACACAAAACGAATATATCCTAAACTTACTGATTTGAAATGACATTTATCCAAAACTAAGCAACTCAATCTTAATTTTAGATTGAAGTTTTGGCATCTGGAAGAAGGACATCGAGGCAGACGCAAATCTCGTCAATTCGATTCATTATTCTGCCTGCATGTACTGCTCAGACATAAAAACGAAGATATGTTGAACTTGCTGAACTTTAAAGACATTTAACCAAGAACTAAATAACTGAATCTTCATTTTAGATTGAAATTTTGAGAGTGTGGCATTTGGAAGAAGAACATCAAGGCAAACGCACGAATCTCGTTTATTAAATTCATTTTATTGCCTGCATGTACTGTTTAAACATAAAACGAAGATATTCTAAGCTTGTTGACATCAATTTTGAAAGCTGCTCTGAGAAGTGCTTGTGGCTGACTGCGTACGTGTTAATGGTATTTACAATAGGAGGACGATCAACTTTCACATCTGCAGAAAGTCTTCCTTCAGCAAGCCATATTTAAAGCAGTTTTTAATGTATTTTGAAGAATTAATTGCAAATATTCAAGAATTTCGCAAAGAATAACGACTGAAGTAGCAATCGACTTAAAAATAGAGTTTATATCGTATGCAAATTCGAAGTCGTGATAATGCATTCCTGTAGCGGATTAACGAGAGACGTTGTGACACAGCGCATTTAAGAACGAACGGCATCATTTGCTGTTTTCTCAAGCAGTTACTACACGACCGTCAGACTGCCACAAGAACCTCTCATGTATTGTTCTGTATTATATGCAACATTAGAGGCTGTCTTGTAGGATTTCTCGTATCATGAAAAGCCAGAGATGAGTGGCCAACTCTGAAATGATGTAATTTGACTTTATTGGCTAACATTTTTGACGATTTTGCTCGATTTTACTGTGCATAAAGTTGTGAAGAAGAAGATTTTTTCGAGATTGCGACGATTTTATGACCAAGTTGATCTATTATTTAGCAAAACAGCGGATTTTGTCGAGCTCTGGCCTGGCTTTGTTTCTTTCAGGGAATTAGCTTGATTTTTTATTGATTTCGTGTCAAAATATAAATCTACCTGCTGACTTCGAGAGAAGGTGATTACTGCCAGGTTTTTGGAAGAAGCAACTGTTTTATTGAAAACAATGGAGAAACTGCCGTCGATTGAAACGCAAGGACAAGCGAAAGAATTTAATAATTTGTGGGGTAAAGAGCAGAAACTGCACGACAAGCTCCCAGCACTTGATGAAAACCCGGACTTTCCAATGAGAAATTCAATTTTTGGATGCTTTTCGAAATTCAAGGGGAAGTCAGTCAAATATAAAGGTGACAGGTATCGACCTCAATCACAGCAAGATACTATTGACGAGGATCGCGAAACATGTCCAGAAACTTCAACAATATTTGAAGATGTCGAGGGGATAGAAGAACGGGATCGCTCGTCGAGCGTCAAGTTTCGTAAAAAACGGAAGAAATTGAAAGAAAAATCCGCATCATTTGATTATGCTGATCTGAGGAACGAAATTGAATATCCCTCGAGGATTAACCTTCGTCGTACTGCAATTTGCGCAAAATCGAAAAGCACAGATGCCATGCAGTTAGAAACATTTATTGTCGTTTCAAGATTGAAACAATTTGACTTGCTATGAAGAAGAGATCAAAATATCGAGAAGATACACAACGTAAAGCGAACTAAGTGCGAGAAGAACGAAACATAATAGACTACAAAACATTAAGAGGATGCACAAATTAGATGGAAATAATTATGAGCAGAACAGATAAACATTTACTTCAAAATTTTAAGAGGATTGAAAACTCAAATCAAACTCTAAGGATGAGAAGAAGGGAACATAATATACTACAAAACATTAAGAAGCTGCAAAAGTTAAATGGAACTAAGAATGAGGAACAGACCAAATTTTATTTCAACATATTAAGAAGATTGCAGACTTAAATCGAACTTAGTGTGAGAAGAATGGAATAAAATTGACTTTAAAACATCGAAAAGATGCAAAACGTAGGCGAATTAAAAACTAACCATTGAGAAGAACGAACGCCAATGCAAAATGTAGGACGAACTAATTATCGACGAGAACGAAACACAATTTAAATAAACAAGCTTCCATTCTTCTCTTAATTTTATACTTTTTGGTAAGAATATCGTTTGTTAATTAGTTAGAACTTAAATAATTATGATATAAATGGAGGGGTATTAGCTATCGCTGTTTCAATAATTTTACAGATGTTTCTATTGTGGGAATGCTTGTAGAAATTGGTAATTTCGGGATTAAATCTACTTAATTTTCATTTGAAGGCATACCGAACTACCGGGTGTGTAAGAAATCAATTCACTGTATAACTTAGGCTTACCTGTTTTCGGTGAATTAATTTCAATATTTTTTCAACGGACTGCCAATTGACGCGCGTGTTGGGCTCCTGTGAAGTCTCGAGTACATATCAAAGATAAATTATATGACATTCTCAAGATTTGGCTGTCCGCTGGAGGTGGAGTCGAGGAACTTTTTACCAAGATGCATTGCGTTCTATAATCGAATCCCAACAGAATCATTAAAGATTCTTAATTGGAAAGCAATGCATCTTGGTAAAAACTTCCTCGCCGCTATCTTCATGGTAATAATCTATTGGGAAAATGTCATGCCTAATCAAAAGAAGAATTTCCACATCTAAAACGTTTCGGGACAAATCTACCAAGAAATTTTCCAGTTGGGTTAGGGCGGTTAGCAGTGCTGGAAAGAATACACAAAGTTGCGAAGAAATCTCGCAGGAAAGTTAAGATATCGATGGATATAAAATTCCAAATTACTAGGAAAATGAGAGAAAGGGGGATTAGAAAGGAGAAAGAAGGGTAGGAAGGAAAGGAAAGTAAGTTCTGGAAGTTCGCTGCGCAGCACAATAGAATCACGGAAAATAACAGGAGGTTGATTTAATACAAAAATAGAATAAATTACCAAATAACAAAAACTACAAAAATCAACAGTTAATCTGGTTTCCCTGTGGTAAGTTTGCAACGGAAGAGGTCGAAGGAATGTCCTGGAAGGAAAATTGGTGAGAAGGGAGTCAGGTGAGAAGGGAGTCAGGTGAGAAGGGAGTCAGATGAGAAGGGAGTCAGATGAGAAGGGAAAGGAGACAATTACTTCCACGTCTACACTATTGACATAGGCGGGGAATGTCAGTCAGTCAGTCAGTTATTTGTTTTAAGTGGGCTGTCAGGATTTTCTAGCTACTTAAAGCTAATTTAGGCCCACTATGCATGCCGCATCCAGGCATGGGACCCCTAGTTTAGCGTCCCTTCCGAAGGACGGCGAAGTGAGTTGCGAGGTCAGTCCCCGGGTCAGGCTTCTGAGGTCACCCATCCGGAGTTTGACCCCACTCGACCAAGCTTAACTTCAGTCACCTGATGAAAACTGCATAAGCCGCTCGGCCACTCACCCCACTCATCTGAAGGCGCATTATCGCTAAAAAAATGTTTAGAGCAAAAAACGAAAAATTTCGAGCGAATTGAGACCGGAGCAAACACACATCAGACGAAGGATTTCTCTAGCAAAAAAAACGAGTTCTCTGAAAGCTGAATTTCTTTCAATTTATTATTTCTAGGCCACGCAGCAATTTTTTCGCCCAAGTGAAAATCTGAAATGTTAGCAGAAGCTGTCCATGTGAAGTGTTTAAATTGCTGGCAAAAATATTCGAGAATTGTAATGTCTACCATTCAGCTACTGAATTAGATACATAAAGTGCCAGAGCCACAAGTTTAGACCTATTCTATCCTTTTTATATCCTCTTTCCTTAGCCACATTTCGCATATACAAGGAGTGAGTTAGCCATCCAAATTTTCGGGCAGTTTTTGTGGCTGGCTTTATTTACATTTGTTACTTGAATAGTCGGCCGTAGAAATCCTTTTCTTTGCAATGGGTTGAAATGGCTTGTCAATCAAAAGCAACGGATGCTATTACCATTGTTACAAAATTTGCCCTAATACCTATACCTGCCAGCCAATAAAAATCGATCAAAAGAATTGGGAAATTAGCAAGGACGTAAAATACTTCATAAATGAATAAAATGTCATGTTTACCACTTAGGAGAGTAAAAAAGAAATTTGCACGTCCTAGGGAATTACAGAAATGAATCTAAAAGACGAATTTCAAAGTCTAAGTTTTTGGGTATCTTTGCTCGCAAAAGGGAATGTAAGCATATAAAAGTGATTCAAGTCACTTGCGGTCAAATTCTAGTCGATGAGATATCAGTATTTCCTGTTGACGTAGATCATTTACCTAAATATGGTTCGGCACGTGTCACGGCCCATTGTCTTTGCACGGCTATTTTTATCCAAGGCTTATGCTTAGATTTTCCTACATTTCCCAATATATGTTTTTCCTATATTTCCCAATTAGAAGACACCTTACTTCAAGACGAATATATAAAAAATCCCTTTCTTACACATTCAAAACACACTTTGAAACATACACTGAAACAACACTACAATGACATACATTGATTCCGAACAGACATTTCCGAAGGACCCTCGCAAAAATACGTTTAAGTGACCACTGCCTATCAATAGAAACTGGTAGGCACACAAAACCCCCAACCGATCCTGTTAAAAGACTTTGCAAATTCTGTCAAGATGAGGTCGAAAACGAAGTCCATTTTGTTCTCAAATTCAAATCTTTTGCCATTGAAAGAAATGCTTTTCTCTCAAAGATAAAAGATCTCTACAAAAATTGGGCTAACATCCCATCATACGAACAAAAATATATCTTTTTAATGACAAATGAGGACCCAGAGTTCCTTTTACTATTCTCTAATTTCATTCATACAATATACACCACGCGCTTTGAGTCTGAAAACAGGACACTTAAAACCAATTTGAAAAGATATTAGTTTCCCTCTCTGTTTTTGGTACGCTTTATAGCTGTTTATTGTTTTGTTAGTTTGTTGTAGATATGTGTTAGTATGACCATGTATTTTTAAAATATTGTGTCATTGAATGAAAAAAAAAAANTTTTATCAAATACTTCCATCTCGAAATCCTTCAAAATAGGCCTAAAATCCTTAATCAAATTTGCTAGCAATCCAGCCTCGTGATAATAGCAAATAGACGAAAAAAGGCTGAATGACAGCCCGAAGAATAAGCAACCTCTTTATATAACTAGTAAATGTTGAGTGATAAGATAGACAGATAGAGTTTGATTATGATAGCTGTGGGGCTAAATTGCTTGCTAATTTGATCAAGGATTTTAGGCCTGTTTTGAGGAATTTTGAGATGAAGGATTTTTATAAAATCTCTTGTAATATAAGAATGAAATGAACGATTTTGACAAAATACATTTTCTGATCTAAGTTGATATGATAGCTATTGATGTATTTCAGTTTATTGGAATCCGATAAATGGTTTGAGAGCTACATGCTTTCAAACGTCTAAACATTTTTCTGACTTTACCCGGTATATGTTCTTTTTCTTTTCTTCCGGGCGTCATCTGATGATTTGTTGTGATCGGAGCCAGAACCAAATAATTCAACTTGTCATTTCATTAAGCCTATAATAACTGTTTCCGAGGGCAATACCAGAAAATATTACCCCGAAGCCGTCAGTACAAGACCGAGCTTGCGAGGTTTTGTACAGAGGCTGAGGGTTAATATTTTCGGTATTGCCCGAAGGAAACAGTTATTATATAGTTTATTACCCTATGGTCAGGGCTGGGTGACGGCCTTTCATTTTTTAAAAAGTAAAAAGCGTAAAAAGATCATTTTAAAAAGCAAAATGATCGAAGGCTAGCATGAAGCCACTGTAGTCGAAGCCTTTTGATGCTGTTCGAATTGTTGATCGTGTTCGAACCATTGATTTGTTGTGGTTCGAAGCTGAGTTGTTACGTCATGAGCGGGCGTTACCGGATAATAATGCCCTATCATTACGTCACATTCGAACCTTTTCAGCCAATCAGATTGTATAACAGAGTTGCTGCCCTTATCATAGGGTAATAATGTTTTACATCAATTTCAGACTACTGTATTGCTCATCACTACGTTTGCTAAGGTCAGGGATCAGAAACTTCCTGTCCACCCTGTATATAGAGCGTACGTGCTTGGCTTGAACGCCCCAACCCCCCATCAATGTGTATGTGCTTTACGGATGCCCCCTATTACAACATGATAGGACCAAATGCATCTAAAATTAGTGTGTAACATGTGAATCTTTCCTAGGGCAATCGGATTTGGTAGGCAGGCTGTGTGAAGGGATAAACAAGCTGTTCTTCAGCCATTCAGTCAACTCTAAATTGTACATGATTTTATATGAAATCCGATCACTGCAAAGAGTGCGAACTCAGATCGAGACTCAGTGTTTCGTAAGCAAATTTTGCCTACTGCCCAGAGCGAGGTTTTTAGCTCGTACAAAATTCGTTAATTTGACCTGCACAAAAACAAACTTGACGTTTGCACGCTGGAGAGCAAAGAAAGTAAAAGCAACGTGCTGTGACTTTACACTTGTAAGTTGCATCTACTGGAAAACTTCGAAAGTTAGCAGACGGTTTTCAAGAATGACCAAGTAAGTCGAGAGGATAAAAAGAAGTCAGCTTGTTTCAAAGTTGCATTCAAGGAAACATATTTAAGAGGAAAGTAAGGCTGCAAGCCTGAAATCTGTTCGTTGAATTCATTCAGCGACCAGCTTATTCGAGTTAAGCTTCTAGTTGGAAATTAATGCTTTTGAAAGTTGCTTTCTTGAAAACACGGGAAACCAGACAATTTGTTGAAGAGTACAGTAAACATACAGGTCTGAGTCTGTTGAAACCATACAGGAACAACAGAACAATTTTGCTTCGGCAGTTGAATTCATTCAGCGACCAGTTTATTGGAATTAAGCTTAGTTTGAAATTAGTGCGTTTGAAAGTCGTTTTCTTGAAAACACGTGAAACCAGACAGTTTGTTGGAGAGTGCAGTAAGCATACAGGTCTGAGTCTGTTGAAATCATACAGGAACAACAGAACAATTTTGCTTGCAGAAGGTAATTAATTCGTTTAAAGATCGCAGTTTTGAACGCGGTTAACTGTGACAAGATGGTAAAGAGAGATTTTTGAATGGTAAATCTACATTATGCCACACTTTAAGCAAAGTACGTTTTTATAAACAGCCTTTCTACAAGAATTTATTGAAAACAGTCACCGCAATCTTGAAGAAAGATACATATTACTTTAAGATCAAAATCTCGAGATTTTATCTCAGTAATATAAAACATTTCGCCTCCTTTTTCTGCTAACCGAAGAAGGAGACTTCAATGCGGCTCGCTTCTTTACTGATTGAATATAAAATGAAGGCCTTTTTAGTTGTTAAAAGCAATGTCAAAAGGAAACTCCCGATTCGGCTGAATGTTCGGGAAGGATTCAAATTGGTGCACCTTGTATGAATATTTAACCAAAAATTAAACAACTGAATCTTCATTTCAGACTGAGATTGTGGCATCTGGAAAAAGGACATCGAAGCAAACATGATCTTAATCTATCAAATTCATTATTCTACCTTCATGACAACTAACCAAGAACCAAGCAAGTGAATCCTCATTTTAGATTGAAATTTTGAGAGTGTGTTATATACAAGAAGAAAATCGGTGCAAGAGGTATCGTTTATTAATTTTCTTTTATTGCCTGCATGTACTGTTCAAACACAAAACGAATATATCCTAAACTTACTGATTTGAAATGACATTTATCCAAAACTAAGCAACTCAATCTTAATTTTAGATTGAAGTTTTGGCATCTGGAAGAAGGACATCGAGGCAGACGCAAATCTCGTCAATTCGATTCATTATTCTGCCTGCATGTACTGCTCAGACATAAAAACGAAGATATGTTGAACTTGCTGAACTTTAAAGACATTTAACCAAGAACTAAATAACTGAATCTTCATTTTAGATTGAAATTTTGAGAGTGTGGCATTTGGAAGAAGAACATCAAGGCAAACGCACGAATCTCGTTTATTAAATTCATTTTATTGCCTGCATGTACTGTTTAAACATAAAACGAAGATATTCTAAGCTTGTTGACATCAATTTTGAAAGCTGCTCTGAGAAGTGCTTGTGGCTGACTGCGTACGTGTTAATGGTATTTACAATAGGAGGACGATCAACTTTCACATCTGCAGAAAGTCTTCCTTCAGCAAGCCATATTTAAAGCAGTTTTTAATGTATTTTGAAGAATTAATTGCAAATATTCAAGAATTTCGCAAAGAATAACGACTGAAGTAGCAATCGACTTAAAAATAGAGTTTATATCGTATGCAAATTCGAAGTCGTGATAATGCATTCCTGTAGCGGATTAACGAGAGACGTTGTGACACAGCGCATTTAAGAACGAACGGCATCATTTGCTGTTTTCTCAAGCAGTTACTACACGACCGTCAGACTGCCACAAGAACCTCTCATGTATTGTTCTGTATTATATGCAACATTAGAGGCTGTCTTGTAGGATTTCTCGTATCATGAAAAGCCAGAGATGAGTGGCCAACTCTGAAATGATGTAATTTGACTTTATTGGCTAACATTTTTGACGATTTTGCTCGATTTTACTGTGCATAAAGTTGTGAAGAAGAAGATTTTTTCGAGATTGCGACGATTTTATGACCAAGTTGATCTATTATTTAGCAAAACAGCGGATTTTGTCGAGCTCTGGCCTGGCTTTGTTTCTTTCAGGGAATTAGCTTGATTTTTTATTGATTTCGTGTCAAAATATAAATCTACCTGCTGACTTCGAGAGAAGGTGATTACTACCAGGTTTTTGGAAGAAGCAACTGTTTTATTGAAAACAATGGAGAAACTGCCGTCGATTGAAACGCAAGGACAAGCGAAAGAATTTAATAATTTGTGGGGTAAAGAGCAGAAACTGCACGACAAGCTCCCAGCACTTGATGAAAACCCGGACTTTCCAATGAGAAATTCAATTTTTGGATGCTTTTCGAAATTCAAGGGGAAGTCAGTCAAATATAAAGGTGACAGGTATCGACCTCAATCACAGCAAGATACTATTGACGAGGATCGCGAAACATGTCCAGAAACTTCAACAATATTTGAAGATGTCGAGGGGATAGAAGAACGGGATCGCTCGTCGAGCGTCAAGTTTCGTAAAAAACGGAAGAAATTGAAAGAAAAATCCGCATCATTTGATTACGCTGATCTGAGGAACGAAATTGAATATCCCTCGAGGATTACCCTTCGTCGTACTGCAATTTGCGCAAAATCGAAAAGCACAGATGCCATGCAGTTAGAAACATTTATTGTCGTTTCAAGATTGAAACAATTTGACTTGCTATGAAGAAGAGATCAAAATATCGAGAAGATACACAACGTAAAGCGAACTAAGTGCGAGAAGAACGAAACATAATAGACTACAAAACATTAAGAGGATGCACAAATTAGATGGAAATAATTATGAGCAGAACAGATGAACATTTACTTCAAAATTTTAAGAGGATTGAAAACTCAAATCAAACTAAGGATGAGAAGAAGGGAACATAATATACTACAAAACATTAAGAAGCTGCAAAACTTAAATGGAACTAAGAATGAGGAACAGACCAAATTTTACTTCAGCATATTAAGAAGATTGCAGACTTAAATCGAACTTAAGTGTGAGAAGAATGGAATAAAATTGACTTTAAAACATCGAAAAGATGCAAAACGTAGGCGAATTAGAAACTAACCATTGAGGAGAACGAACGCCAATACAAAATGTAGGACGAACTAATTATCGACGAGAACGAAACACAATTTAAATAAACAAGCTTCCATTCTTCTCTTAATTTTATACTTTTTGGTAAGAATATCGTTTGTTAATTAGTTAGAACTTAAATAATTATGATATAAATGGAGGGGTATTAGCTATCGCTGTTTCAATAATTGTACGGATGTTTCTATTGTGGGAATGCTTGTAGAAAACTGGTAATTTCGGGATTAAATCTACTTAATTTTCATTTGAGGGCATACCGAACTACCGGGTGTGTCAGAAATCAATTCACTATTTTTTCAACGGATTGCCAATTGATGCGCGTGTTGGGCTCCTATGAAGTCTCGAGTACATATCAAAGATAAATTATATGACATTCTCAAGATTTGGCTGTCCGCTGGAGGTGGAGTCGACAAAGTTTTTACCAAGATGCATTGCGTTCTATAATCGAATCCCTACAGAATCATTAAAGATTCTTAATCGGAAAGCAATGCATCTTGGTAAAAACTTCCTCGCCGCTATCTTCATGGTAATAATCTATTGGGAAAATGTCATGCCTAATCAAAAGAAGAATTTCCACATCTAAAACGTTTCGGGACAAATCTACCAAGAAATTTTCCAGTTGGGTTAGGGCGGTTAGCAGTGCTGGAAAGAATACACAAAGTTGCGAAGAAATCTCGCAGGAAAGTTAAGATTTCGATGGATATAAAATTCCAAATTACTAGGAAAGTGAGAGAAAGGGGGATTAAAAAGGAGAAAGAAGGGTAGGAAGGAAAGGAAAGTAAGTTCTGGAAGTTCGCTGCGCAGCACAATAGAATCACGGAAAATAACAGGAGGTTGATTTAATACAAAAATAGAGTAAATTACCAAATAACAAAAACTACAAAAATCAACAGTTAATCTGGTTTCCCTGTGGTAAGTTTGCAACGGAAGAGGTCGAAGGAATGTCCTGGAAGGAAAATTGGTGAGAAGGGAGTCAGGTGAGAAGGGAGTCAGATGAGAAGGGAAAGGAGACAATTACTTCCACGTCTACACTATTGACATAGGCGGGTTTTTTGAAACATTGACCCAGTTTCGCAGGAAGCCAGATATCTTTCCAGCACTGTGGGTTGCCTAATAATGAAAAAGTTACTTCGCCGTGTCGGCGTATTTTGAAAGAAGTAGGATAACTGTAAACATCTGCATCAGGCATTTTTTCGTTATCTGAAGGCGCATTATCGCTAAAAAAAAGTATAGAGCAAAAAACGAGGAGGAGGAGGAGCAAACACACATCAGACGAAGGATTTCTCTAGCAAAAAAAATGAGTTCTCTGAAAGCTGAATTTCTTTCAGTTTATTATTTCTAGGTCGCGCAGCAATTTTTCGCTCAAGTGGAAATCTGACGTGTTAGCAGAAGCTGTCCATGTGAAGTGTTTAAATTGCTGGCAAAAATTTTCGAGAATTGTAATGTCTACCATTCAGCTACTGAATTAGATACATAAAGTGCCAGAGCCACAAGTTTAGACCTATTCTATCCTTTTTTATATCCTCTTTCCTTAGCCACATTTCGCATATACAAGGAGTGAGTTAGCCATCCAAATTTTCGGGCAGTTTTTGTGGCTGGCTTTATTTACATTTGTTACTTGAATAGTCGGCCGTAGAAATCCTTTTCTTTGCAATGGGTTGAAATGGCTTGTCAATCAAAAGCAACGGATGCTAATGCCATTGTTACAAAATTTGCCCTAATACCTATACCTGCCAGCCAATAAAAATCGATCAATAGAATTGGGAAATTAGCAAGGACGTAAAATACTTCATAAATGAATAAAATGTCATGTTTACCACTTAGGAGAGTAAAAAAGAAATTTGCACGTCCTGGGGAATTACAGAAATGAATCTAAAAGACGAATTTCAAAGTCTAAGTTTTTGGGTATCTTTGCTCGCAAAAGGGAATGTAAGCATATAAAAGTGATTCAAGTCACTTGCGGTCAAATTCTAGTCGATGAGATATCAGTATTTCCTGTTGACGTAGATCATTTACCTAAATATGGTTCGGCACGTGTCACGGCCCATTGTCTTTGCACGGCTATTTTTATCCAAGGCTTATGCTTAGATTTTCCTACATTTCCCAATATATGTTTTTCCTATATTTCCCAATTAGAAGACACCTTACTTCAAGTCGAATATATAAAAAATCCCTTTCTTACACATTCAAAACACACTTTGAAACATACACTGAAACAACACTACAATGACATACATTGATTCCGAACAGACATTTCCGAAGGACCCTCGCAAAAATACGTTTAAGTGACCACTGCCTATCAATAGAAACTGGTAGGCACACAAAACCCCCAACCGATCCTGTTAAAAGACTTTGCAAATTCTGTCAAGATGAGGTCGAAAACGAAGTCCATTTTGTTCTCAAATTCAAATCTTTTGCCATTGAAAGAAATGCTTTTCTCTCAAAGATAAAAGATCTCTACAAAAATTGGGCTAACATCCCATCATACGAACAAAAATATATCTTTTTAATGACAAATGAGGACCCAGAGTTCCTTTTACTATTCTCTAATTTCATTCATACAATATACACCACGCGCTTTGAGTCTGAAAACAGGACACTTAAAACCAATTTGAAAAGATATTAGTTTCCCTCTCTGTTTTTGGTACGCTTTATAGCTGTTTATTGTTTTGTTAGTTTGTTGTAGATATGTGTTAGTATGACCATGTATTTTTAAAATATTGTGTCATTGAATGAAAAAAAAAAA
>REGM01000081.1:413158-449082 GCA_004194415.1 Aurelia aurita | reverse complement strand
GAACTAGTTCTCAGGCCATAACTTCCGGAGCGCGGTAACAATTTGAAATTTAGGCCTACACAGCAAGCGAAAGAAGGGAGACAAACCAGGTGAGGAAAGATACCAATGAAATGAAGACAAGCAAGGTAACGAAATACATTTATTCATTTGAGCACAGTTAGGCCATGAATTGTGGGTACGATCGACACGAACTGTGTCCACACTACCCATGGTATTACCAGGGCGAACATGCAAGAGACTTTGGTACCACCTGCTTTTTTATACGAAACTAGTTTATAAGAAACTAGTTTAGGATGCCCAAAAATTTAAGAAACTCTAGTACAATGTTTGAGAAGCGCTAAGAAACTTTAAAAAACTAAACTCAAGGATATTATGGCAAAGATATCGTTAAACCCGTATTCTTGAGTGCTAGTCACTGTACTTCACTGTTTGAGCCCAATAAAACTCTTTTTTTTTTGTATAATGGACTAAAATAAACAATCTCAAAAATTACATCTACTGTGCCTATCATGGCGGGAATAGACACTAGGTCATCGGAGTTCCCACCATGAAAGGCACTTAACAATTCAAAAATATCAATATTCAAAAACTACAAAGAAAACAAACCAGTGTCTGTCTCACATTAGACGTCGGGTGACAACCAGAAAAACAAGACAGAACATAACATAGAACATAGAACAAAAAATAGAACTCTTTTTCTTGCAAAATGTTGTTTTTCATGTCAGGAAACATATCTGTAGCAGGGGTAGAAACTACATAATAATTCATGTAAATTATTCCAATAGGGTAAGGTAGGTTGGGCAAAATGGGTCGGAGTGGGGTGAAATGGGTCATTGAAAGATCCATGATTTATTCATAGAAACTGATTTATTCATAACGCAAAACTAGTAGCCCTTTTCAAATGTAGAAGAAATTCTAATACAAAGCTAAAATCCTTTCTTTCACTAATTACTTGATTTTGACATTTTTGGATAACAATGATTATGGTGATTATTGAGAACAAAGGAGGTGCTGTTCGGAGAACTAATGAGCTGCTGTTTTTGAAGCAACCACTTATTTTGACTTTCCTGTGCCATAAATCAGCAACCACTTGTGAGTCAAACAAGGTCTCAAAATTTAAGTTGGAGGCTATCCTATCAATCTGTGTAACAACGGGACAATTGATACAGCTCCTCCACAGCAGCCGCACAAACAGGGCGCAATATCTTTGGGACACCGTGTATATTCGCCTTGATGATATTACAACTAAACGTATCAGGCTTAGCCTTATCATCAGTTGTGTTCTCGAAATAATCTGTTACAAACCTCCGTTTGTGAGGATTTTCTTAAACATAACTAGTTAAAAGGGCTGAGTAAAGGCAATCATTTGTAAAGCCAATCATTTGTATGTGTTTTTTATTCATCTTAGATATAAGCTCAAAGCTTGCCATGCATCCTAAGGTTCTTTGCACTCCTCATCTTGGTGCTAGTACAGTTGAAGCACAGAAGAGAGTCGCCAAGGAAATTGCAGAACAAATCATTGACGCTTCGCAAGGAAAATCAATAATTGGACTGGTGAGAATCTTTGTTTTAATAAACTCCATTTAGTCAATTTTATATGTGTTGTTCTTGCTGTGTTGTTTCCTTTTGATTTGATCGTCTACTCTCGAGTCCGGAATAGACGGGGGAGGGCTGGAATATTTCATTTTATAATTTTATACAGGGTAAGTATTCAACTAAAATACATAATTGCTTTACAAACTGCCCTGTTAAATAAAGAAAAACTAAACATTTACAATATTCTGATATAAGATCCAAGTATAATAAGTATGTATCAAAGTAAAAGGAAAAGTTTGAGAATGTTCAGGATCTGGCATTTTTCGAGGACGTTTTGAACTGGGTTAAAGTATTGGCTGTTTTAATTTCTGTATTTTGATCGTTCCACAGATTTGCTTCTCAATACGAGAAGCAATTTTGGCCACTTGCAGTTTTTAGAAACGGAACATAAAGGTCAGAAAATAATCGGGGTTGGTGGAAAATTTCCTGAATCTTAATAAAAAGTGGGTCTGGAATTAGAACAAACGAGTGTTTAAGACTGTAAAGAACACCACAGACATTGTTAAGAATCACAGAAAAATTATTAAAACGAAAAACGCACTTCGAATCACGTTTCAGAAAAGATGATTTTACAATTGCGTGCCAAACGCACTTTTCCTTGTCTTCGTGCTAATTATCTGCGATAACATGTTGATCAATCACACTAATGAGCGTTTCTGACTGACGGACGGACCGACTGACGGACTGACTTCGAAGTCGCTTCTTAGATTACAAAGTACTTTGTAATAAAAAAGGAAGACATAAGGGAGGATAAAGTTAGTGTGCAATTTTTATTCTAGTCAATTCACTGTGACCAGTGTCAGACGAAAATATTTGGCATGCAATCCCGTTACTCAACGCAATTTTAAAGAAAGAATTGTTTTGAAGGAAATTTTTTTGAAAAGATATTATTCCAAAAAAGTTATCAGTTATTGCTGAGATGTTCAAGTTTTTCAATCGATTTTGTTTACCAAGGACTGTGTTGAATCAGCAGCTGCCTTCGGTTTAATTCCAATTTTTTGCTGTTTTTCTGCGATAAGATTTATCGTGATTTGCATTTCTGGGTCAAATTTCATATTTCTATGCTGTCACTGTGCGACAATCCTCAGAAACTGTTAATCATTCTCATGTTTTATGCATTTTTTTACATCTTGTTTACAGTTATTCGCATCTTATCTTATAATGTTCGAGGCCAGATGCGACTTTTGTATCATACGAAAGTCTACTTTGGGAGCGCAGGGGATCATGGTTAGCAATAGATCTTTGGAGTTTAAGAAATGTTTTTGAAAACGTGTGGTGATAAATTTTTTAATTGCTTCGCATGGTTAGTTGAGATGGTGCAAAGTGTGCGCAAATTTTGCTCTATTTTGGGCGGATTGAATATCTTTTTTTAATGAAGATAAAGACTTTATTTCATTCGTTTTAAGGTGAATGCTCCTTTTTTAACGGACGCTGGGAAGGACGAATACAAGTGCTGGCTTGAACTTTCTAAGAGACTGGCAAAGATGTTACAGGCCATGATAGGATCACCTTCTAAGATCCAAATCGAGGCACAGGGAGATGCACTGAAATCAGCTCGTGGCCTAATCAGTGCTGGTGTTGCTTTTGGAATTGTACAGCAAAGTAACAAAGATGCAAATTTGATAAATTCTGTGGAGATGTTGAAAAAGATTGGGGTAGAGGTACGTACTGTATTGCAGTAAAAATCTGTTGAGGTTGTGCGTTTAAGGTTCAAGAGTTGACCATAGTTTTGCATTTGTATTTTATTGAACTGGTGAATACTCAAACTACGACGCATACTGCATACATAGTAATGCATGGACAAAAGCTGGACTAAACTTGCAACTATCACTCTGATTTGGGATGCCTACGTAAACAATGGTGATAAAACAATTTAAATTCGAGTTTTCACAGCTCAGCTGGAAGATCTTGGTGCAGCAAGATGAATCATGGGTAGTTTGGCAGACGCTGCATGTGTACTTCTTTGGAGGAGCGCCGCAACTCTTATGAGTCCAACTGTGTGTTAGCCGCCGTTTTGAAAGCTGTTATCAAGGTCACAGGAGTGTAATAAAAAGTTTTCCTGCGCAGAAACATATATGGTGGGGCGCTCCTCCATAGAAGCGCACCTGCGGTCTCCAACTGCCCATGGATAAATGCATCTAAATATAATATTATAGGTATTTATTTAATGGCTTTTTATTGTTGGTATATTTTGCAGATCAAGTGGACGCATTCCGAAGGGCTAAATGGCAATCATCTAACAGTGGCTATATCACGTGACAATGATCCGATGGTAAAGTTGGGTGGCACAGTTTTTGGATCAAGCTCATTCCTCTTGACACATTATAATGGTGGACCTTTATCTGGCCCAGTTTCCTTAGACAGCAACGCCCTTGTTTACCACGTCAGTTCACCAAATGGATTCTTCAAAGCTGTGGCAGAAAATTCCATTCCGATAACATCCTTTGCCTATGCACCGCTTGGAGATAAAATTTTTGGCACTTTGAAAGGTCAGAAAGAGGCGAAATTGCCTGAAGATTTTGTATCAGTATTTTTCTAATTAGGACTTGGGTAGGGGCATTTTGCAATGTTGGGCTTTATTTAGATTTGAATTACTGTCAAACAAAAAGACTATCAAGATATCCTATTTAGTTTCTCTTACTATCATAACATGCATTATTCATTCATATTTAAGAATTCATTCTTGTTAATTTATATCAAGAAAGATATACATTTAGCAATTTGAAAATTGACTACTTCTGTGGTGTGTTTCTCCGTCATNGCAATTAGAAATGAGACAAAAAGTGTATCAGAGCGGTAATAAAGCTCATTAGAGTCCAATTGAGTACAATCCCGTGTAAACATGAACAGTTCTGGATCCGATCCCATGTAAACGAGTTCTAAAGCTGAAAATGTGATATGTCAGGCCCGGCAATACAGTTCATATTGGAAGAAATACGTTCGTACATCAGGGAAAAATAAATATAGGCCGAATCTATGTTAGTGGAAGACTGAAATCAGGCTAACTATACCGTGGAAAGAAAAAGGGAATTTCTCTGAGCAATCGACCGCATTGCCTAACCTTTGTTTTTTCACCTAATTATGAAAGTATATGGTGTGACTAACAAATTAAGCCCTTACACCATTTTCGGAAACTTTCGGAAGTCACGTGATTTATGACGTCAAAAACACGTATTTTCAAATCTATAAATCATTGTAACTTCTCAACTATTCGACCGATTACAATTTAAGAACCAGATTCGAACTCGCCTGAATGAGAGCTTTTCGATGATATATACATGTTTGTTGTTAGGCTAATTTTGGAAACATCAATCATGACGTCATCATTTTAAAAATGGCGTCTAAAAACCTCAAAATCATTATAACTTCCCATATATTCGTCCGATTATAATTACAGAACCAGATTTGAGATCGCATGAATAAGAGCTTTCCAATGATACATGCTATTGCTTTATTTTACAAATTTTACAAACTATTAAAGATGACGTCATCAATTAAATTGACGTACTGAACAAGTACAGTTTTAGATATCACGAAAATTTGTTACTTTTGTAAAAAAAATTCATATTCTGGGGAATACCTTGGTTCCTACGATTAGTTTGTTATCTAAAAGTTCTTGCAGGCCCACATCAGCTATTAGCTGCCCATTTCTGGCCAGCCTAAACAAAAAAAATGTATGTAATGTATGCAAATCGTGTGAATTTCTCGAATATGTTGTCATGATTACACCGCACCGGTACAACATATCAGCTTTACAGCACAACTGATCCTGCTATCCTTCCTTAACAATTTGTTTTCCTTCTGGGAAAGCGATTTAGTCTTGCACCTTTATATTTCCATAGTTGTACCAGTACAGTGCAGCTCTTTTGTTATGGATCCATAACATTGCTGACTTTTTTCTTTTTTATGTACTTTCCTGATTCAGAGCTCGTGGCGTGCTTTTCGCAGTTTGTTTTCAAATGCTCTAATGCTCATGCTCTAAGATAGACGTAAAGCATTGATCCGGCTCAGTGTACGTAAACGGTAACGCTGAACGCTCTTGGCCCGCAACACTTTTGTTACGTACCCAAAGGGGATCCAAAGTTGTACCGGTACAGTGTAAACGTAGTCTAAGAATGATTCACAAGTATGAGTATTTAGAGGTGCATTCGTCATCGGAAACTTCGAAGGAACTGTAGATAGTAGCTTCCCGGTAGATTTAACGTTCAGCTGAAATTCAAGTACTGCCATGTTTTGAATCAAACTGTTTTGTCACGTTTAGGTCTTTATTAAGCTCCGGGTCCCAATGTTTCACTGCACATCGCCCAACATTGATGTTCAGTGCAATGTTGGTACCGTTTGTTTGACCACTTAGCTCAGTGACCCAACATATGTTGGACGTTTTTCAGTGAAGGCTGATCTCGACCAAAGATATTCAGTGAATAGTTGCGATGTTGGATGCGTAGGTGGTCGAACCCAAATTTTTTGGCTACTGTTCAGTGCGTAAGTGGTCAAACGGAGACATTTTACTAAACATCGCCAACAATTTTTGGCTGTTTTTTACTGCCATTGGTTCTAACATGTTCCAAAGTCATTGGTACGAACATGACTTTGGTTTTCTCCTGGAGCAGACTAATTCAGTGCCCATCCATATAAGAAACCTACAGTTGCTTATGACTGAGATCTTTAAAACAAATATATCTAAATCCAACTTTTATGAAGGATATCTTCACGCAGCGAAACACTGGCTACGAATTAANAGGTCTTTATTAAGCTCCGGGTCCCAATGTTTCACTGCACATCGCCCAACATTGATGTTCAGTGCAATGTTGGTACCGTTTGTTTGACCACTTAGCTCAGTGACCCAACATATGTTGGACGTTTTTCAGTGAAGGCTGATCTCGACCAAAGATATTCAGTGAATAGTTGCGATGTTGGATGCGTAGGTGGTCGAACCCAAATTTTTTGGCTACTGTTCAGTGCGTAAGTGGTCAAACGGAGACATTTTACTAAACATCGCCAACAATTTTTGGCTGTTTTTTACTGCCATTGGTTCTAGAAACCAATTGGTGAGGAAATATAGTTGCAACATTTTAGTTCTCCCCCGTAAACATGGTGATGACCCCGGGTATTGTTACTGCTAAAAGGAGAGTGGTTTTTGCTTATCAAAAAAGGCAGCCCGCTGCGCATGCACAAACTGAATGCTGGATGAGGTGGTCAAACGGTGCCAATAGACGATTGCGCTAAGGATGACGTCGAAGAATTTTTTACCAAGATCCTTTGCGGTATTGAAAAAATTAACTAATCAAATCAATCGAAATTCAGTTTGACGCAAAGTATAATGGCAAAAAATTCATGACCGCCATCTTTAGCGCAATCGTCTATCGGCAATGTTCCATGTTCAGTACGTTTGCTCCATTCGACCAACTATGCACTGAACTGCAGCCAGAAAATGTTGGGCGATGTTCAGTGAAATGTTGGCATCGTTTGATCGGGGTTACTCAAAATCTGCAATGTCTTGAGACACTATGAACCATCTCCATTTCGCTATTGATGGTTGCTTTTTTACCCATGCTGTCTAACTGCGTGTAAGGTATCATGGGCTTGAGCAACTTCAACTATCTTTCGTTGGAGAAATACTTAAATTTAATAGCCATTTACACTAGATTTTTTAAAAGATTTGAAGCTTATGCCATAAAAATACGATGTAGAAATGCACCCAGATAAAGTATCCAAAGATAGTAGGTGAAGAAGCTAAATTTTTTTAAAAAATAAACACATTCCTCCCATATCTGCAAATTGACAGTCATCTAGTTTGCAGAATAATTGATCTATATTTAGAAAAGCAAAAGACCAAAAACCACCAAGACGTCCCACATCCGTATATTTCACTACAAAAACGAAATCCTGTGCAGTTTTCCAATCACCAAAGACATTTTCCATCCCAGCAATGAAACTTTGACTTAACCAGACAAAAGTTGAGACTATAAAACTTTGTTTTTATCATTTTGAGGATCAGATTGATAAAAAGCAATCAATGCTTAAATAAGAATTCACAATACAACATTTACGCACCTCAAATGAAATTGCTTCATTGTTTTATGGAAACCAATTACCCAACTGAGGTTGTGATGTTAGATCTGAAGTGAGCATGACTGACTTACCGTTTGTGGCATACTGAATTAACCAATCTATTGTCTCCAATTTCTACTATGGAAAAATAGTTTTCTACTGGTGGCCTACTTTAAAAGCTACTGGTTAAACTCCGTCTTGATTGTGATGACAGCTTTATTAATTGTTTCTAAAATTAGCAAAACAACAAACATGTACATAACTTCGGAAAGCTCTCATTCAGACAAGGTCGAACCTTTTTCTTAGATTAAATCAGACGAATGCCGGGGAAGTTATAATAACGTTTAGATTGCTAGACGCAATTTGGAAAGTGATGACGTCATCATTGATGGTTTCTAAACTAGCAAAACAACAAACTTGTTGTATATATCATTGGAAAGCTCTCATTCAGGCGAGCTCAAATCTGGTTCTGTAATTATAATCGGACGAATATATGGGAAGTTATAATGATTTTGAGGTTTTTAGACGCCATTTTTAAAATAATGACGTCATGATTGATGTTTCTAAAATTAGCCTAACAACAAACATGTATATTTCATCGAAAAGCTCTCATTCAGGCGAGTTCGAATCTGGTTCTTAAATTGTAATCGGCCGAATAGTTGAGAAGTTACAATGATTTATAGATTTGAAAATACGTGTGTTTGACGTCATAAATCACGTGACTTCCGAAAGCTTCCGAAAATGGTGTAAGGGCTTAATTTGTTAGTCACACCATATACTTTCATAATTAAGTGAGAAAACAAAGGTTAGGCAATGCGGTCGATTGCTCAGAGAAATTCCCTGCCTATTTGGTCACATTGCATAAAAACGTTAGATTGTCTACCGTACTTTCTAGGCGGCGAAAATCACCGATGAATTACTAAGCCTATAATAACTGTTTCCGAGGGCAATACCAGAAAATATACGGAAAAACAGCCTGTGGGTTCTTATTTTTGTAAGTTCTTACATGCGGGGATGTACTGTATAGCAAGAACCCCAGTAAGAACCTGACACTAAGGGCCTCACCATACGATTAGGATTTCGGCAAACAGCCCGTTCCGGCTAGACGGGACGTTTTTTCTCATATGAAGCCCTAAAAACTGACTTGTAAGAAACAGCAGTCTGATCCTTTTCCAAATTTCATGAAAATCATAAAAACATATTCAGCAAAATTGCTTGAAAATGTTGATTAAAAACCCACAATTTCTTTCTTAGTAAGCAGTTTCTAGCACTTCTTACTAAAATACTCCTAGAAAGTAAATCAAAATGTTACTGAAGCCTTTATGAGACAAAGGATTTGGGATTTTATAAAACTTGTTGTAGTGTTTTGCAGCATGGTCTTTTAAACGGTTAAGGCATTTTCCAACTCCAAATATGTGAAGAATCAAAGACCTGTAACATTGTAACGCTGAAAGCGTTCGCGGTATGACCACGTTTACACTGTACCGGCACAGTCTTGATCCGCTATAAAATTGTTACGGTTCAAGAGCGTTTATACAGCTCCAGAACAAAATTATCCTTTTGACAGAAGGAGCAAAAATGTTACGGATTAACAGAAACAGTCTACACGGGAGACTGATCCCGAGACTGATCCGTTACACTTTTATTACGGATCCAAAATTGTACCTTATTGAATGAAATTCTGTAAAATTGTTTGTTCTGTTGTATTTTTAATGGAAATTAACATTTTAGATAAGAATACGTCGAATTTAAAATAAAAGAAAAGAAAAACCGAAAACGACTACGAGGGTACATTTATACATTATCTCTGTCATAATCGTCCTTAGGCCATGCATGACACATGAGCCACTATTGTGGTCAATATTTCTGGCCAACAGTTATGGGCAACGAAGGTTTAGCAACAAGTTCCATAGCAACAACACTTTCCTAAATTTTTTATTAAAAATTGTGAGGAATGTGTTCCTAAACTTATAGGAACGTGTCCCTAAACTTGTAGGAATATGTTTCTTAAAAATTTTCAAGAATGTGTTCCTAAAATTTTGAAAACATGTTTCTCTACTTTTATGAAATTTTAGGATCATGTTCATAAGGAGCAACACTTTCGTAAATAGATTCATGAGAAACTTTTAGGAACATATTCCAAAATGTTATCAGGAACATTTCCCTAATCTTTCAGGACAGTGTTCGTATCCCTAGAAGTTTTTATTTTCTATCTTTCCGAAAATTGGGAGATTTATTGTTACTATTTCACAGCATAGCGGACAAATCTTTTCTTTTGTCTTAGAGCTCCGATCACGTGACATTTCCTCTTGCCAACCGACCAATCAGATGCCGTAATATAGTCTACTTCCGCCTTTTTTAGGCCATTTTACCCCCCTCTCTACAAAAAACATTGCACGATCGGGTAATTCGATTTTTTTGCAAATTTCAACTGGAAAAGGTTTATTATACATAGGACCATACCTGTTCAAATGTTCTCGGTGGGATCACTTCAGGGGAAAAAGTTACACTGATCTGAACATTTTGCTACGGTATTTTGAGGCAGGTTGCGATAATTTCCTATGTGTCAATTGCCCTTGCCAACAACCTCTTTGTTTTGTAACTCCTCTAAATTATCAAAAATACAGGCTTTTCTATGAAATAATATTTAGGATTTGGGCAATGTTCGAAAAGAGTTCCTGGAAAGTTAGTACAGGTTGAGACAGTGAACCTAAGGCAAATTGAGGAACATTGAGCAAGTAGGCCTACCGCCTAGCCATTTCATCCTTGGACATGTAGCACAACAAACCGCTTTCTTTTAAAGTTAATCACGTAAGTAAATATGCACCATAGACGCATCAGCTAACTACTATAACTAATATTTTGCTCAATATCAATACAAATTTGGCTTTATCTCGCTGAACGGAAGTGTGCGAAATCTTCTCCAAACTGACGACCACCGTGCACAACCGCATCCAGAAAGCAGAGCAAATATTGTGATAGAAAGATGTGCAACGATGTAAATAAATAGCTACACATCAGTCCTGCATTTTTAAAGACGAGCAATCCACTGGTTCCTTGCTAAACGAACGAACTCAACAGCGACAAATCAAACACTTTCTACAAGCTTTGGCCTTGGCCAACGAACGCAACTCAACTATCACGTAGCTGAAATGTACACATGCAAATAAAAATCTGAACAGAAATGGCGCGAAAATGATTGTGTCTATGCATATGGTCTATGAAAATATCATTTGTTAGAATAAAGAAGTCGATTTCACATCCTGAAATAAGTCATTTTTAGTTAGTTATTGGAAAATGGACGAAAACAAATTTATTTTGATCTATAGATCATACCAGGTCAACCTGACAGCACCTTTTGTAGATTGCCATCGATGTCGGTAGAGGGGGAGGGGGTAAGGGCACAATTAAGCCCTCTATTTTTTCTAAAAAAATTGAACTCATTTTTTGATAAGAAATTTGCTTTTGAAGTTTATAGTGCAGCTTATTCTTTTAGTAAAAAGCAGAGTTTCTTAATTTTCAAAGATTAAATTTCACATTTCATAACATTTCACTGAGGGCCGCAAGTATAAGCCTTTTGAGCTTAGAAGAGAATGACAAGAAAGAACCAAATCACAAACAAAGATTTTGCATTATATTATTATTTTTTTCTTGTAAGAAACCTCTTATAAGAAACCGTAGTAGCCTCTTCCAAAAAATGTGGAGAATCTCATGTATTTATTGGATGTTCCAGGTAAAGTAGTTTCTAATAATAAGGGCCTATTATAAGAGGACTGTTAGGCCTACAATGTTTAGGGTTGAATAATGTTGATATGATATTGATCAATGATGAATTTTTTATTTCATTAGGTCTGTAAAAGAAAATAAAAGATTGATTTATCTATTCTAATTTTCCTCTTTTTTGAGGAAATTAATGCTGCGCGACACGAATAACCGCAATACAATTATATACTTATACTTTATATACTTTATACGATTTTTGCATTAGCGCATTGCTTATAGCCTGTAGCAAACTCCTACACATAATACTTCAAATCACATTATGTTTTCCCTCTCATTTTGATCGATAAGTTTTTAGCAGCAGAAATTTCCTATAAAAATGCATGTATCGTCTAATATAGATTATTTATAGATATTTACTAACTACTAATGACTAACAAATTGTGCATAATACCCATGTATTGGGTTAATGTACAGTATTTCATAGATAAATAGAGTGCAGAATTCGGTGTTGAATGTTGGCTAAAATCAGACAATGATGACAATACCACTGGTAATAACTGTCCATGCGGGAGTACCAGGATTTTGGATGTCAGTACTCATTGTAGCACACAACAATACAACTAGTTACAGTTTTACTCAAAATGAAAATGCTGAAGTGTTCTGGGTGTAGCTGGGTGTTTGAAAAACTAAGACCCAGAAAACAAAGACCTAAGACCCAGAAAACTAAGACCCAGAAACCTAAGATCCAGAAAGCTAAGACTCGGAAACCTAAGACCCGAAAATATCTCAAAGCCATGAACCCAGGTTCTTAGAAAACGTGTTTGTTTTTAAATGACAACCTAACTTGCATGTCGCGAGGGATGTTTTGGAAAATGTGAATGAACATAGCTTGCAAAAGTTTATTCATTTTTACCAAATCCTTCCTTGCTACTTGAGTTTGTCATTTAAAAACACAAAGTTTTCTAACCTAAGTCTTCATGAATAAAAAAATATTGGGGGGTCTTATTTTTCTGAGTCTTGGATTTTGTGGTCTTAGGTCTTAGTTTTCTGGGTCTTAGTTTTCCAAACACCCTGTGTTTTGGTGCCATTTTCCGCTGAATTGAAGAACAAGGGATCAAAACAAACATCTGCCTTGGGCATTTTATTTATTTGATTCAGAAGCCAGGCAATTCAATTCCCATATTGTTTCGGTGTATTTAAAGCACTGCTCCTGGACGGTACACAACTTGTGGATGTCGAGGTCTGCCGCCCGGTTTTCAGAAAGATACCCGCTTCTAAGTGCCAAAATTTGCCTTTGTACCCACTTTTATGGTGAATTTTGGCTGAAAACTACCTGTTTTTAATTATTGTTTGCCGATTTTGGCCAAACCGACCCATGTTTAGAGAATTTTGGGCCCAAAACCCATATGGGCAGAGATGTAGAAACCAGGGGGGCACTGGGGGTGCCCCCAAAGATTTTGTAATAAACAAAAAAGTGCCCTTTTTGTTTCAGGAAATGCCCCTTTAGCTTNCTTCTAAGTGCCAAAATTTGCCTTTGTACCCACTTTTATGGTGAATTTTGGCTGAAAACTACCTGTTTTTAATTATTGTTTGCCGATTTTGGCCAAACCGACCCATGTTTAGAGAATTTTGGGCCCAAAACCCATATGGGCAGAGATGTAGAAACCAGGGGGGCACTGGGGGTGCCCCCAAAGATTTTGTAATAAACAAAAAAGTGCCCTTTTTGTTTCAGGAAATGCCCCTTTAGCTTAGTGAAAAAAATGCCCTTCAAGTGCAGTGCCCCTACGTCCCTGCATCTCTGCCCATATGGGTTTTAGTTTAAGATGCTTCCTACGTCCCTGCATATGGGCAGCCCGTACCCTCAACATGTTATATATCCCCCCCACATGACACTGCTTCTCTTGTGAATCAAATATTAAATAAAGTGCCTAAGGCAGATGTGTAGGTATATCCCTCTTCTTTCGATATATGCTGATGTCTGTTCTTAAGAACTATTTCTGGCATGCAAGGTAGTAGGGTTTCAGGACAACTTTTTGCAGCTTGCCTTGTTTTTGTTTATAACTTGACCAACTGGGCATGGGCATATAATTCCCTTTGTCTGCAATCACAAATCGCTTTTGTACTGGCATGTTAATCAAAGGCAAAGAATGCTATTGTTACATTATCTGCCTCCTTGTTGATAATGAGATATTCATTTTAGGTGGAATTCAGCAAGAAATTAATGGTAATGGGATGAAAATGCTACAATACCTGGAGCGGGTAGATGAAATTAATGAAGATAATCCTGAAAAATTGAAAACAATTCTTGGAGAGATCCCAAGAAATGATCTCAAGAAACATGTGAATCAATTTCAAAACAGTTGGAAAGAAAGCAAGAAGATGACAGGTTTGAATCTTTGTTTTCAGACACTTTCAATTTTTTTCAAGAAGTGACTTAAATAGCCTTTTTCACAATAGCCCAATGTAGTGAAAAGTTGGGTTGTATTTAGTTTGCAGCAAATTTGCGCAAAGTTTGCTCTGTTTTGAGTATGTTTCAGATTTAGGAGTTTGTGTTTGTAAAGAGTTTGAATTTTGCACCAAACCAATTGCAACAGTTTTTTTAAGCTTCCCGAAAACATGCAAATTTGCACAAATTCCATACAAACTCCAAAAGAACAATAGAGCATACTCAATCCAAACATTGCAAAGTTTGCGCAAATTGTATTTTTTACTAAGAGAGAAGACGAATGGATCATCTTGACAGATGAGTCATTTGAATTTCTGGATGAACTTTTATGGCTATTCTGTGTAGGCAAACAAATCATCTTTGAAAAATCATCTGGATAGACACACAAATCAGAGGACTTTTACATCAAAAATTTTGTCCAGAGGTGTTTTTTATTTGTCTCCTTTTCATTTCAAATTTTTATTGCAGATATCATATTTTATTATTGTATTCTACCCTCATGTTATAATTTAAAAATTTCTAATTTTTTGTGCTAAAATCGTTTTAACCTTTGCCACTGTAAATTTTAATTTTGATGGCGAATGGATACATACTTACTTTAACTTTAACTTTAATTTACTTTAGCTTGTTGATTTGACTTCCAAAGCATATGTGTAGACCCCCCCTCCTAATATTGCTTTTTTGTTGATTCCTAAACTTCAAGAAAATTCATCATTTTGTTCACTATTGCATAGGCCTGCGTAAAACAGTAAAACCTACTGTAGCATGTTGTATGTTTATCAAGGAAGTCCTTGTTATTTGTCAGTTACTATAAAACTAAGGAAACATTTACATTTTTCCACATTAAAATTTACTAAACAATTTTGTTTCTTCGCTTGAGCAAGTATGATATGTGAAGGTCGCAGAAGCAAATGAGCCCGGGGGGCACTTCACTATTGGATCATATGAGGGTGTGCGTTGCAAGAATTTCTGTTACGACCCAATCCCATAATATAGGCGGGATTTTGAGACCCAATCCCAGAATATGGGTGAGGCTTCCGACAAGTGTTTTCACTACAAAACAATAGTAAAATTGTTGTTTATCCTTAACCTGACCATTCCCAGAATTTCTAGTAAAAATTAGACCTAACCCCAGAAAATTCCTACAAAAAGCATATCCCATTCCCAGAATTTTCGTGCCAAAAACTACCCCAAAACTGGTGCACATCCCCGTATGACTGGATAGTGAAGTACCCACCCCGGGCAAATGAGCTTTCTGTCGTCAGGGGACAAATGTTTTTAGGCAGACTTTGGCTTTTTGTGCATGCTGTCCCAAAAAGGATGTTCAACGCTTATTGAGTATTTAGAATAAATGATCAAGCAGACTGACTCTACGAAAGAACAATCATAAGATTTGAATTAATTTTAGATTGATTGTAGACACAATATTAACCATATGAAAATCTGTCGAAAACTCGCTCTGAGTTATGAGATTTGAAAGAGAAAGTTTTTGTGAAAGCTGAGACCAGAGACCCCTCAATAACGTGATGTGTAACAAAGCTTTATGGTCAAAGCATAGTCAATAGAAAAAACCTGTTGTCCTCAGACCCCTGCCCTTTGTCAAAAGGGCAGAAGTGCCCTTTCTAGGGAAAGACCCAGGGGGGTACACGACTTGTGGATGGACGGGGGTCTGCCGCCCGGTTTTCAGAAAGCCACCCACTTTTATGATGAATTTTGGTGGAAAACTACCCATTGTTAGCAATTTTTTGGCGATTTCAGCCAAACCGACCCATGTTTATGGAGAAACTGCCGAAAAATTACCCTTGTTTAAAGAATTTTTGGGCCAAAAACCCACCCATATGGGCGGCACATACCCGTACCATCAACATGTTATGTACCCCCCAGGGGGAAAGATCGTTGTTAATTTGATGCATTACTGATATGTATTTCGAAGGTTTGTTGAATTGTCAACATCTTGAACTGAGTTTGAGAGGTCAATCTTTTGAAATCAGTCCTTTCGTTCCAAAATTATGAGCGATTTCCTAAATATTGTCGCTTCAAAACTTGCAAAAACAGCTGAAAACCTCCATAAAATCTCTGCAACTAGTCTGTCTTATTTGTAGATCATTTTCCAATTGATTAATTTCTTCAATACTACGAGCCTATAGCCGTTAAAATGGGAATGTTTTCTGTCTTATGAGTTGATATTTTATGGAATGATATGCTTAACTAAAGCGAGCGTTGGAAAAATACCCTTTGATTTCTGCCTTTGTTTATTCTGGATTGTGCCCTTTTTCTAGTGTTGACTCATGCACTGTAAAATTTCTAGTTGCGCGCCTGTGTTCTCTTGAATAGATTTGTGATTGACAATCAGATCCCAGTTTGTTTGTTCTGCAATAAGCGAGAAGCATTGGATAACCTCATTGTACCGTGACTGTGAAGCTTCGCCGGACATCACGTCATGGACGAATCTCTGGTCTTAGCTTCCACACATAAACTTTATCTTCCAAAACTTACAACGTAGGGAATTGTCCATGGATTTTCATGATTATAGCGTTTAAAATGAATTTAAAATCTTAGGATCATGATTGTAGTCGGCTTGCTTGTCATTTATTTTACTTGTACTATTATGAATTTGTACCGCGATTTCAATGAAGTACCAGTCAATTTGTGGCAGAAAGCCTCGCTTAGATGTAGAAATTTAGTTCCTTAAAATTGGTCACCATTCTAAAGTTACGGGTTATTTTGCTTGGGGGTCATACCTGATGACAAATAATTGTCATCTTATTAACGACGAAATTTGATCGTAATTTTTTGCTTTTCTCTAAACTTTAAAAAATAGCTTCCAAGTAAAATTGTTCATAACTCGAGAACGATATGACCAATTTTAGTGAAATAAATTCCAACATCTAAGTTAGCCTTTCGTCTCCAAATGGTAGGCAGTTCATTCAAATCGGTGCGTACTTCATGAGTATACGGTTTGGCAAACACCCATACATCATTTAGGGACACCAAGTATTAGGATCTTACTCCCGTGCTTTACATGTTTGCTTATCNGCTTGGGGGTCATACCTGATGACAAATAATTGTCATCTTATTAACGACGAAATTTGATCGTAATTTTTTGCTTTTCTCTAAACTTTAAAAAATAGCTTCCAAGTAAAATTGTTCATAACTCGAGAACGATATGACCAATTTTAGTGAAATAAATTCCAACATCTAAGTTAGCCTTTCGTCTCCAAATGGTAGGCAGTTCATTCAAATCGGTGCGTACTTCATGAGTATACGGTTTGGCAAACACCCATACATCATTTAGGGACACCAAGTATTAGGATCTTACTCCCGTGCTTTACATGTTTGCTTATCTCTAGGCTCAATCAACATGCCTGGCTTAATGACACCGAGTGCTTTCACAGCTACGAAAGATGGTAGACTCCAGAAGACGGACTCATTTGAAGAAGGACATTACTTAATGAACAATAAGCCTCATGGGTTATGTGTGATAATCTCAAATAAAGATTTTCAAAGTGGCGCTGAGATAGTTGAAAAAGAAAAAGGAAAACCTGCAGCAGAAGATGAATATTCCATGGAAAGAGATTTGATCCAGCAAACTCAAGCACAGAGTCGTCCTGGGAATGAAGTACCAGAGAATTTTGCTGCGCAGTCAGAGAATTTCATATCAGGATCTGAAAATGCTCCCTCTTCAGCACCACCACATGTTGCAGCACAATCAGAAACTTTGACCACAACACCAGATAATATGTCTAGTACATCACATGATCTACCAGAGCAATCAGAAAATTTGAACATAGCAACAACTACATTACACACAACACCAGAAAGCGAACACGAGTCATCAAATTTCACAATGCAGCCAGTGGATGAAATGACAGAACATGCAACTGCTACGAACGAAAACTTAATGGTCAGTCAATCTACATCAAATGATCTACCAGAGCAATCAGAAAATTTGACTAAAGCAACAACTACTTTACACTCAACACCAGAAGACGAACAAGACCCATCAAATTTCATAATGCAGCCAGAAGATGAAGTGACAGAGCATGCAACTGCTACACAAGAAAACTTAATGGTCAGTCAATCAACAGATTTGAGCACGTCAACAGAAAATATTTCAAATAATGAAGATTCAGAACTTAATGACACAGGCCTATCACTCAAAGACACAAGCTTGGAGGATGTCACAGTTGAGATGGATGATTCAGAATTTAACAGAAAAGGAACAGAAGTCGACGAAAAACTATTACAACAAACTTTTGAGTGGCTAAATTTCAAAGTTGTACCGATTCATAACTGCACAGGACAGAAAATGCGAAGCGAATTAAAATCCATCTCTAAAATGGACCACAAAAAGCATGATGCTTTTGTTTGCTGCATTTTGAGTCATGGCTATGAGGATGGCGTTTATGGCACTGATTGGGATCTTTTACCACTGACAGATATAAGGAAAATGTTCACAGGAGAGAAATGCAAAGGACTTCTCAAAAAGCCAAAAATCTTCTTCTTCCAAGCTTGCAGAGGGTCAAATATCGATATTGGATCGCTCAAGTTTCATAAAGCGACAGAGTCAGAGTATACAGGCATGTCATCAGCAGTACCTCCCATAGATCAAGCAGTGGGCTTTGATGGTGGACATATACAAGGTGAATTAATGTTACACAATGGTTACTTTTTGAGCCCCCCTTTGAAAACAAGGGCAGATTTTGTATCAATAGCATCTGTTGCTCTTGATTGACACATCGGTACAAAGTGATAAGTAATTGTAGACAAAGGGCAACCTCGTCCCCAGGGAAAAGGCCCTGGGGACGAGGTTGACAAAGGGAATTATATGGCTTACTATTCAAGCCACGAATGTCAACAAAGCTGACCGCAAGAGGCGCCCTCAAACTCGGGTAGCTAGCTTGCTCGTTATGCATGCTAAAAATGGTTTGTAAAGCTTGATTTCACACTGGAGTAAAAATCGTCAAATTTATTTCTACCTCAATTTGAGATTTTTTGGCGCCTTTGAATATATCGTAACGCGTTTGGAATAAAAAGTTTTGACTCAAGTTGGAAGCAATAATTCATAAAAAAAAAATGCTTTTATAATGAGTTAGAAAATGCGTTGTCCCAATTCTAACATGGTTTTACGCTGGTTTTTCGCAGAAGACGCGAGCATCATACACCAAAAAAAGAGTGTCGTATCTAAACATCTGCTGAAAAAATTAACAATTCAGTATTATTTCAAACAAGTATTACTAACAAATTTTCATACTTCAAACACCCAATGCTCACCTTTTCAATTGGATATGTAGATATGATCCGTCAGGCAAATCTCTAAAAATATCTTTCGATAGATACTCATGTCTTCTCTTAACAACCACTTTATCATGCACAACGAGCAAAGTAGCTACCTAGGTTGCCAGGCGTAATATCCAATCAGCTTTGTTTGCAATTGTGGCTTCACTAGTCTGTCTGCAATCCAATATCGCTTTGCACCGACCTTTTTTTACTGACCTGTCAAGCAAGAACAACACGTGCTATTGTTACAAACCGGTAATAGACCATTTCGCAAAAGAGAAAAGAGACTGAGGAGAGCGCGGCCAATTCCGACAGCCTTAGTAACAGTCGAAAATCTGGGGAATCCTCTCCTCTTCAGTATAAACAGTAAGCCATACTGCGTGGTCTAGTCGCTGTACCTTCCTCTTGAAATGGCTCGATTTTTAGGCCAAGCAAGCCTAAAACTTTTCCCACTTCCATGGCATGGCCTTCAACGGGTTCTGTTCGGACTGTTATCGCTTGAGCAGAGGCCGATAAAGTGTGGGAACAGGGGAACGCCGTTCCCAGGAAATTTTTGGCAAGATGTTTAGGACGCAGGAAATTTTTTGAAAAAAAGTTAAATTTTTATGCTGCCTTCAAAAAAAAAGAACCTGTCATAATTGTTATCGAGAAAACAAAATTGAATTGCTGAAGTAACTTTATTTCAGCAGAATCTTGACAAAGAGGCTTGCATTTAAAATTTCGAAAAAGTTTGGTCGTTATAGGTAATAGTAGATTTCGCCCAAGTCAACCTATCATCGAGATTGTTGAAAGCCTAATAAAAAACAGTCAGATTTTCAGACGAGAGTAATATTTTTCAGTGCGATTGAGTAATATCCCAAAATCTAAGTTAAGTCTTGCATACTGTAGTTTGACAAGACATTTGCTATAGAGCTCTACAATTACTGTGCCTATTTTTGAGCTACCTACCTAGCATTCATTCTTTACCTTGTATGCAATATAAGTATTTGTTTTACGTTATGTTGAGTTTAAACCTTAAGTTGTTGGTTTATGAACATGTTAAATTTCACCAAGTAGCATGTGAACTATATTCTACCTACAACTTGCACGAATTATGCTGTACAATCTATTAAATAAATGTTAAATCAAAAACATTTTCGCAGGAAGTTTTGACAACATTTTGCCGTTCCCAGGAAGAAAAAAACTTTATCGGCCTCTGCGCTTGAGTTTCATTAGTACGGGGGTGCGCACTCCAAGAAATAATTTTTTCATCCGGCTCTAGAATGTTTCCCTCCAAATGATACCCGGCTTTAGAAAAAATCCGCGAAAAGTATACTCCAAAACGTAAAAATTACACTGCGAAGAATTGAAATAACAAACCCGCTCTAACAAAATGCCCCTTCTGACAACCGCCTTTTGAAAAATTGCCTTCTTTTGATACCCGGCGCTAGAAAAAGGAGGCGAAAATGATAACTGGGAAGGAGTGCATATACTGTCAGCAAAATATACTAAATACCCCCCTCCCCCTCTGGGAGTCCAACCCTCCCCTGGAATTTAGTCACTCTTGGCTCACTGTACTAAATGTTTTCTCATTGCTGTGTTTCTGTTAGTTGACTCCTTTGACTTTAATTTTATTCTGTTGTAGATAAAAAGGAACCCGCGAAAAAGACGGAGAAGATTGTGCATCCAAATGATTGTGATTTTCTCTTTGCACAAGCTGCTACCAAAGGTGAGCAATTAAACCTCGTAGTTACTGCGAAGGGCAGTTTTTAATTCAATGAAACAATGTGAAAATTAAATGCCGGGTTGACCAAAAAGAATGCTTGAGGTATTAGAATCAATCAAGTTTTGGTTGATACCCAAAAGGCTGAAGTGTTTTTGTGATTTTTGTTCTATTTTTCTGAGCATTGGAATTAGAGGTAAAATTTAATTTACAAAATATCTGTAACTTTGAAATGCGTGAAAGAAGCCTAAAACCCTTGATCAAAATTATAAGCAATCTCCTTACTCAAATACATTTCGTTCCCCTCAAGAGTGAAGAATCAAATCTTTAATAATAAAGCAATAACGTAGATGATCTAATGCTTTTGTAAAAATCACTTTATAGCCTCGAGGGAAATGAAATTTATTTGCATGTTGCTCCAAGTGAGGAACTTACCTACCCATTTTTCACTCATTTCGAAGTAAATGAATTTTCATAAATCCAATTTTACCTATATTTACAATGCTCAATGAAGAATCACAAAAAATTCTTCTGTCTTTCGGGTATCAACCAAACTTTGATTCATTCCAATACCTCAAGTATTCTCCGCGTAACGAATTTTAAAGCATGTAAAGTTCTTTTGGTTTACCCGGTATTATCTTTACACCATTGACTCAATAATGCATGAAATTAGATATGAAATGGATTTATATCCTGTATTTCTTTTCTTTTACTATCCAACACTACGTTTACAAAAGGCAGGGGCCAGAAACTTCGGAACGGAACGGAACGGAACGAAACGGAACGGAACGGAACGGAACGGAACGGAACGGAACGGAACGGAGCGGAGCGGAGCGGAACGGAATGGAACGGAACGGAACGGAATGGAATGGAATGGAATGGAATGGAATGGAATGGAATGGAATGGAATGGAACGGAACTTTTTAAGGGGTGTTCACAAGGCACTTGATCGATAAGAAGTGTTATCACATTCCTCCCTAGAGATCAAAATACTGGTCCGTTCCGTTCCGTTCTCGTGCGAACGGGGCCTTAAACTTTCTTTTAACTCACCCGGTACTGAAACTCTTTTCAGGTAACAAAGCATTACGACATGTTGAAAAAGGTTCATGGTNGAACTTCAAGCATGCTTGCAAGGAATTTCATGCGCACGTTTTTTTATAAGATTTGAAATTTACCATACAAAAGCATCAGCAGACATTTAACCAATAGTAAACAGTTATGAAAGCTCACCCATACGTGAGTTAATTGTTTGGAAAGAAGTCTTGGAAAATAACTACTAAAATCTGAGAAAAGTAGGGGTCATCAACAAAAGATTTTCGTCCCCGTTAACAGATTTTGCCCGTTAACATCCGAACCCCCTCTCCCCCTTTCTTAACGGACAAATTGTATGTCTTTTCTGAATTTTTGATGTATACATATGTGTGAAGTGAGGACCAAATAGATTCAATAGGTGGTTGTTCTTTTGGGAGAGCTCAATGTAAAGGCATGACAGATTATATTTGAGCAACAGTATTTTTACAAAACATGATATTTTAGCCAGGAATCTATAATTTGCGATTTCATATAAAATTTTGACTCCTTTGTGATATACAGTGAGAGCTTCATCAAGGGAAAAAGAAACTATGTTAAGTGGTAGTGCAACAATAAAATTCAATTTGATAATCATTTGTTGTGATTTCAGAGTATGCTTGGAAACCAGCTTCTGAAAGCAAAAACTCCCACAAATTCAAAGCCATTTCAAAAATTTTACAACATGTCTATTTGGTGCTTGACACAAATGCACATAAACAGATTTTTGTGATCGGTAGTATATTCAAATTTTGATGATTTTTGAAAGGTGCAAGGTGCAAGTTTTTTTGACTCCCCAATATCTTAATTTTTGTTTGTTTTGTAGGAGGAAGAGCTCAGAGTATTGGTAACAGTGGTATCAAACTTCTACAAGAATTAGAGGAAACTGGAAAAATAAGTGAAGACAAACCAGATGATTTGTGTCAAGTTCTTGTCAACATTCCACGTCATGATTTGAAGAGAAAAGTGGAATCATTCAAAAATAGTTTTAAGCCAGGTAAGGATGGCAGCAATTAACACTTGCACGCTCAGTTATAGAGGATTATGAAATTCTTATTTCCAGCTAAATTTGTTGCTACAGCATTAAAAATTAAGCAGTGATTAAAAATTAAGAATTAAAAATTATATAATTGAAAATTAAGAATTTTTTAAGCATTAATTAAAAATGAAGCATTAATTTGTTGCTAAATTTGTTGGTTGCAGACATTGACACTTTGTTTCTGCTTAAGAATGCTTAAGAATTCTCCTTCAGTTTTACATAAATCTGTACAGTTGTTCTAAGCAGTATGTGAAGAATTCTTGAGAATTCTTATCATGTTAATGCTCGTAAGGTCTTTACTGTAAATATAGTACTTAAATTTAGATACCCTGTCAGATTCAGAAAACAGCAACCTCATCCCCAGGGCCTTTTGTCATATTGGGACAGATACGCATTTTGTCTCCGTTCCAATATGACAAAAGGCCTTGGGGACGAGGTTGAGAAAACAGTTAATTTGGCCATCTACATTAACATATAACATAACAAGCAAGTCTTAATTTTTCCATGAATTACAGTGCAGTCCTTGCACCATGCTCCTCCCTGCTCAGAATTCATTAAATTTATTCAATAACAACCTCACCCCCATGAAGATTAATCTAACATTCACACAGATTTCTTTGGAAAACATGAACATTTATTCCCAAGAGTTATAAATATTGATATTTTATGAAGATTCTGTGAAGGAGGACCGTTCTAAAAATGGGTGGAGAAGAGGAAAAGTAACATATATCCTTTCTTTCTCTCGTTTTTTGGTCAAGTTCCCCTGCACCTGCTTCCCCCGCCCATTTTCCTCTGCCCTTCCAGAAAAATTTAGTGCCTAGGAGTGTGTGCCATTTTTAATCTCTATTTGTTAAGACCTGTAACAGGACAACTGAGCTCTAGTATCAGAGGCATATATGTAACCATGGATGTAACCCACAATTTTGAAGTGAAAAATTTACACCAGCGTAAAGTCGACACATGCTGGTATAAAATCGGACAACATCGACTTTAGGGAGGGGAATTTTCTTGTTGATCTTGAAATTTAATTCAACCTACTGTATATACCAGGTGAGTCAGAAAAATTACGACGTTTGAAAGCCTGTCCTGTACGTCCTGTACCTCTCAAACCATTAATCAGATTCCTATAAACTGATAAATACCTGTTTTGCTAAAATATCAACTTATGATACTAGCAAATGTGAGATTTTCCTTATAATTTTCGCAGTTCCTTCTTTCACCAACCCTTCAAAGACGTCTCAAAAAGTCGCTGATGAAAGGAAGATAACTCTCCCAAAGAAATTGCAAACAAAGAGCAAAAATGTCCCTTTGCTACGTCCTGGGGACTTTACTCCATCAAAAAAGAAATCTGCCGCCACCGACGTCGATGCGGCATTCGAAACGGCAACCACGCTCAAAGGGACAACNGTATCAGAGGCATATATGTAACCATGGATGTAACCCACAATTTTGAAGTGAAAAATTTACACCAGCGTAAAGTCGACACATGCTGGTATAAAATCGGACAACATCGACTTTAGGGAGGGGAATTTTCTTGTTGATCTTGAAATTTAATTCAACCTACTGTATATACCAGGTGAGTCAGAAAAATTACGACGTTTGAAAGCCTGTCCTGTACGTCCTGTACCTCTCAAACCATTAATCAGATTCCTATAAACTGATAAATACCTGTTTTGCTAAAATATCAACTTATGATACTAGCAAATGTGAGATTTTCCTTATAATTTTCGCAGTTCCTTCTTTCACCAACCCTTCAAAGACGTCTCAAAAAGTCGCTGATGAAAGGAAGATAACTCTCCCAAAGAAATTGCAAACAAAGAGCAAAAATGTCCCTTTGCTACGTCCTGGGGACTTTACTCCATCAAAAAAGAAATCTGCCGCCACCGACGTCGATGCGGCATTCGATACGGCAACCACGCTCAAAGGGACAACTAATGATATAAAAAAGTCGACCAACACTGGGAAAGAACAAAAGAATGCGCCTAAAGAGCTTTCGAAAACATCCCCAACTTCTTCAAAACCACCCTACCCAATGAACTCTAAACCGAGGGGAATTTGCGTAATAATCTCAAATGAGACGTTCGATGATCTACAAGATGTGAATGAAGACAAAATCAGAGAGGGTGACAAAATCCCGATTGCTGGTAATCCAGGACAGATAAAGAACGAGGTGGACCAGACAAAAAATGATCCTGGCCAGCTGAGAAGTGAGCCGAGCCAGTTGAGAAACGAGCCGAACCAGATGCAAATCGATCCAGGCCAGTTGACAAGTGAGTCAGGCCAGTTGAAAAATGAGTTAGGCCAGATGAAAATAGAGACATCTGCATTACCGACACTTGGCAGCACAGGAGGATTTTGCTTCCACCCGGAAACTCCTTCTCCCAGTGTTCTGGATGTATCATATTCAATGATGGATTATGCCATTTGCGACAGGACCACTGTGCCAAGTGACGCTACATCACCATCCTGTTCAGGTTCAGAGAAGGTTTCTGACGGCCAAAGTAAAGTAGGAGTGACAGAATTGACAAAAGGCAACACCTCTGATAGTATTGTTGAAGATACTGCATATGCAACTAACATCGATGTCAAAACGTTTGCCACATCTCGTGAAAGTGATCCAGAATGCAGTACATCAAATGCAGCCAGATGTGTCAATCCGGAAATTAAGGAACCGCACCAGCAACTAGACCATTCTGACTACGACAGAAAAGGGACAGAAATTGACGAGGCTGCACTAAAAAGGACCTTTGAATGGCTGCAATTTGATGTCAGAGAGCTTCCCAATCGCACAGCAAGTGAGATTCGTTGTGAGCTGAACAAGATTGCGAAGGAGGATCATTCGAAATACGATGCCTTTGTTTGTTGCATCTTGAGCCATGGCTGCGAGAAAGGAATCTATGGCAAAGATTGGGATTGTATTCCTATCTCAGAGATCAGAAGTATATTTAAAGGAAATTCTTGCAAAAGCTTGCGTGAAAAGCCTAAGATATTCTTCATTCAAGCTTGCCGAGGTAAGGACCGCGATATGGGGACCTTAAAATGGGACAAAGCAACTGAATCAGAAGAATGTGAGTCTTTGCCAACAGCCTCTGCAGCATCCAATGTTTTCCCATCGAATGAGAATGCCAGTGGATTTGATACCGATGCTAATGAGGTGATTACGAAAGCAAGTGAAGAACATACCGATGCCACCGATGAAAATAATGGTGCCACTGAGCATAGTTCTGCAGAATACGATGCCTGTCCTACAAGTATGTTTCCATTTATTAGTACTTTGAAAATATACCGGGTGAGTCAAAAAATTGTTCAGACATTTGAAAGTATGTAGCTCTCAAACCATTTATCAGATTCCTATAAACTGATGATTCTTGTGTAAGTTCCATATCAACTCCGATAAGAAACTTTAGTTTGTCAAAATCGGTCGTATCCTTCTCATATTACAAGCGATTTTATAAAAATGCTTCATCTCAAAATCCTTCAAAACAGGTCTAAAATAGCTGGGGGTAAAAAACAACAAATTTTAGGCGCATTCTCGAGCATATGGTGATCCGCCATGTATATTGGACAGTAGTCGTCATGGTTTAAATTGAAAGAGTAACATCTCAAAAGATGGCTTGGCCTTTAAAATGAGTGCTGATGCAAACATATTGTTGATGACATTTGGTTTGAGGAAGCAAGGCGCGATCTAGCTCGTGGTGTTATTTTTTGGGGTCACCCCCCAGTGGTAGCCCGGTAGTAGATAGATAGCACCAAGATGGCAGATATTTAGATTTATCCTTTTACTTTTGATATATGTTCATGTCTTTTCTTGGTAACCCATTTTTGCAAGTGATACGAGAAAGGTGGCTGTCCAGGTCTCAGGACATCGTTTCTGGTTTGCTTCTTTTACAAATACCGGTTGACTAATCTGCCGTGAAGGTGTTGTGGGTGAGTGTCTCCACACTCACACAAACACAAAATATGCGAAAATCGGACCATGCTTATGTGATCTATGACACTACAATACAAAGTTACCCTCGTGGTGCCAAATTTTACCATAAGTTTCAACTATTAATATTATTAAGAATTAAAGGTGTTGTGGCCCCGTGTTGTAATCCATTGACTTTGCAGCCAGAACGTCAGGTGGATGGGCTTCAAGCCCGGAAGGAAAAGCATTTTTGCCCATTTGCTGATTTTTTTAAGGTTGCCACAGAAAAAATCAGCAAATGGGCAAAAATGCTTTTCCTTCCGGGGACCAAAACTATGGAATAGCCTTCCAGCTGAGTCTAAGATGGCATCCTCCCTAAATAGTTTTAAAAAATCTATTAAGGGTTGATTTTTCTCTTTACATTGTTAATAATGTAGAATTATTGTAAATAGGTTTTAACATTATGGTTTTTTATATTCTAATAAGTGATTATTTATAATTGTATATTGTAATTAAGTTTTTATCGGAGGGCCCCTTGAAAAACAGCTTCTGCTGAAGGGCAACCCTCCTTAAAAGAATGAAATATGAAATATGAAGCCCCACCAGCACCTCTTGAGCGTCATGACAAGGGGTCACGGACTCAATTAGCGCTCAGCCACTTCTGCGATCCCAGCGCTTGGCGCTAAAAACAGCAACTTCACCTTCACTTCACCTTCACGCCGTGAAATATCTTTTTTACAATCGCTAATCGCTTTGTAATGGCGTACCAATCAAAAGCTATATGTAGGAAATCTGCCTTGGCTGGAATGTCTGGCTCAGCTTTTTAAATCATCTAAATAATATAGAAATGTTTTTGCAGGCTTACTTGGCCCAGATGGCACACCAGAGAAAAGAAGAAATTCAGCTAAAGTTGTTGCAAATGACTCTGACTTTTTGTTTGCCGAAGCCACTACTGAAGGTATCTTATTAAATTTTCTTGTCAATGTTTTTCATGTACATGGCCACGGGATAGTCATAGTCTTTTGCTTCTCGTGGTTTCGTCTTCGTAGTATTGTAAAGTAGTTTAAGTAGCGTAATTAGAAATGTGTCATGTAAATTTTTAGATGGAATACCGGGTGAGTCAATAAAAACAATCCCCGTTTGCAAGGCCACTGCTCCCTGGATATCAAGAAGATAATATTGGCAAATATATTATTTAATGGTGGACATGTTCAAATCGATTTTAAAATTTACCTGACTGAAATCGGCCACTCGTTTCTGAAATTATCAGCGATTTTCTGGAGAAAGCCCCTTTAAGAAACCTTCAAAACAGACCTAAAATCACGAGCAAATTTTCCAAATATTTCTGCCTTACAGCAATGGCTTTTACATTCTTTAGCACGTGTTATCCCTTTGGGAGGATGAAAGTGTCATCCTGGGAGCATAACAGCATTATTCCGGATGATACGTGTTGAAGTCATGGCTGGTTAGGCAGAAATATCAGGAACATTTGGGGGTGATTTTAGGTCTGTTTTGAAGGTTTTTCAACGGGGCTTTCTCGAGAAAATCGCTGATAATTTCAGAGCGGAGTGGCCGATTTCAATCAGGTAAATTTTAAAGTCGATTTGAACATGTCCACCATTAAATATTACAGTATATTTGCCAATATTATTACATTGATATCCAGGGAGCAGTGGCCTTGCAAACTGGGATTGTTTTTATTGACTCACCCGGTATATAAAAAAGGTATCTTATTGACTTTTAGACTTAGATGTGAAAAATATTTCCCTAAAGTCAGCCATACCGTTCTACCGTTCTATATCTATATGCAACTATACACCCTCCCCCCCCCCCCCCAGTAACGACACTGGGGAAAATTCTAAATTGTACATTTTCGACAGGGATCTGAAGAATCCTGACGGGGGGAGGTCATAACTAACTAACATGGTGGGACCTTGCATTATTTCATATGGGAAACTGAAACTTTAATGGGAAAAGAACTGAAATAATGTAAGGAAAATTTTAAATTCATAATTAACTCTGAAGAAACTTTTCTTGGCGGAGCATCACTTTTCTTGGCGGGGAATCGTTTCAGCGAGGTCGTTACTGGGTGTTGTAATTTTGGTTGCAGAATGTTTATGGAAAAGCTAAAAGCGTATAGCTTGGTTAGTTTCCTACGATTTTTCACAGAATTGTGGCAAAATGCAGTTCAGATCTGAGGAGTGAGATTAAATGAATCTGATAAATATTTATTTTATGTCTTTTTGCTGTTCTTCGTCAATAAGTGCACAAACTTTTAGGCATCGATTTCGTTATGTAAGTTATCATTTGACATATTGTGTTCTCTCGGGTAGGGAAGCTATCCCTAGCTGGAACGATTAGAACGAAAATAGTGGACCCCCCCCCCCCCCCGGGATTTAGGTCTCATTATATCGAGGCAAAGGCTGCATTTCAAAAGGCGACGTAATTTGTGTAAGGGTCTATCGACCGCCAATCCACAGAAAGGAAATGCATCGATAATCATGTTCGTTAGACAGTTAATCAGCAAAATGATAACTTTAAAAGTTATCATACTAAATACGAAGAAGAAAGCTCATTTTACCTGCTGAGTGCAAAATAAGTCTTGAGTATCGACAGTTTTATGCTTTTGGACTAAAACTGCCAGTACAAACTCTCCAGCCACTTTAAAGGGAATCGACATAGTNTTACTGGGTGTTGTAATTTTGGTTGCAGAATGTTTATGGAAAAGCTAAAAGCGTATAGCTTGGTTAGTTTCCTACGATTTTTCACAGAATTGTGGCAAAATGCAGTTCAGATCTGAGGAGTGAGATTAAATGAATCTGATAAATATTTATTTTATGTCTTTTTGCTGTTCTTCGTCAATAAGTGCACAAACTTTTAGGCATCGATTTCGTTATGTAAGTTATCATTTGACATATTGTGTTCTCTCGGGTAGGGAAGCTATCCCTAGCTGGAACGATTAGAACGAAAATAGTGGACCCCCCTCTCCCCCCGGCTCCTTGTAGTAGGATTGAGATACTAATATGTTAATTTATGCAACCCTTTGTAATCTTGTTGTATATAGCTAATTCCTTAGTTACTAATTATTACTCATATCGTAACCTCTGCACAAGTCGTTGGTCTTTCTCTTCGCTCTTCAAATACTCAAAAGTTACAGCCAGATTTTACCCTGTAAGGCAGTTGTCATTTTTAAAGCTGGGTACAGGAGTGGAGGAATTTTTGGAGGGGTGTCAAATTTTTTATCCTTGTTTTATGGAGGTATCAAACTTTTTGGCAAAATATATGATGGGTGGTGAAATTTGTTGGTATATATTAACCTGTAATAAAAATCAGACATTTTTTAGAAAAGTTACATGTTTCTGCTGTGTTCATCAGGCATAAAGTTGTTTGAAATAGTTGGCGAGGATTCTCCGTTTCTATGAATCTTTCATCTTTTTTTGTTTTGCTTTATGTTAGATTGCGTTTCTTAGTAGTTCAAATTTTTCATCTAAATCCAAGGTCAACGACTCTATAGTGGGGTATGAAACTTTTCGCTAGCTTGAAATGGGGTGTCAGATATTATCGAACTCAGCAAATGCATGGGGTGAGAAAATGTTCCCATTTGTATAAAAAATTCTTCCACCCCTGCCCCCAGCATTAAAAATGACAACTCCCCAACATGCTAGGGTAATAACTTTACCTATGACCTAGGATGTGTAGAAGGAAGAAGTAATCAAGCAGTAGCATGACCCTTCTGCTAGGCTAACTCTATCTCTTGTAATCATATCATGAGCATATCTTAAAAGCATATCTGATTGTATTTTTTTGCTATATCTGAGCCTTTTTTCGTACGTGACTGGTGCTTGTGTGCAGGTCTTTACGGTAATGGTGTTATATCCCTTGCAGGAAACATGGCAATTAGAAGTCCAGAGAAAGGATCATGGTTCATATCAACTGTATGTGATATGTTACAAAGTGATGCAGATCGATATGACTTGCAGTCTATTCTCACTGACGTCACAGATGAAATTGCAGAGAAAACCGAATACATCCATGGGAGGTACAAATGCACACCAGATGTTCATCAAAATTTACGCAGAAAGCTGTACTTTCGACCTCAGTATACTTGGTCTCAATATATGCAAAATAATGTTTCAAAATGAGCTTGAGTTGTGCACATCAAAATTTAGGGAGGAAGACCACGATGTACATTGCCTGAGTACACGCAGCAGAATTTTTCAAAAAAGCTTGAGTTTCAAGTGAGATACAAATTAGATACAAATTTAATTCTGATTTTCCTCAAAATTACCGCAGGAAGCTTCATTTTCGACCTGAGTATGTTTGGTCTGAATAATTTAATACTAACTGTGGTTACTAAAAATTATATACTATGGCGGAGGTGGAGGCGGACGCAAAGAAACAGACAAATTTCTGATACACTGAGGCATTTCGAACCTACGTTCTCATCAGAGTGTGGCGCATGAAAACATAGGTTCGAAAGACCTCAGTGTGCCAGAAATTTGTCTGTTTCTTTGCGTCCGCCTCCGCCATAGTATATACTGGGCTGAATATATGCAACCGAATTTGTCGAAATAAGGTTGAGTTTTGCACATCAGGTAGTCATCAAAATTTTGGCAGGAAGTTCTTCTTGAGGCCTCGATGTACGTGGTCTGATTATGTGCAGCAGAATTTGTCGATGCATGGTTGAGTTGTGCACATCAGGTATTCATCAAAATTTGCTCAAAAAGGTTTACTCTTGGACATCGGTATACTTGGTCAGAATTTGTCAAAATAAAGCTTGAGTTGTAAGCAAGATACAAACGCATACCAGATGTTCATGAAAATTGACGCAGGAACCTTTACTTCAACCTCAGTATGTTTGGTCTGAATATATGGAGCAGAATTTGTCAAAATAAGCTTTAGTTCTAAGTGAGATACAAATTCACTTCTGATCTTGCTCAAAATTGACGTAGCAAGCTCTACTTGAGGCAACGATGTACTTGGTCTGATTATGTGCAGCAGAATTTGCCGATATAATGTTGAGTTGTGCACATCAGCTATTCATCAAAATTTGCTCAAAAAGCTTTACTTTTGGACATCAGTATACTTGGTCTGAATATATGCAACAGAATTTGTCGAAATGAGCTTGAGGTGTAAGCAACATACGAATGCACTCCTGATTGTACTAACAATTCAATTACAGTTTATCCATAAAACTGGTCGGTTTGATTAATAGCATTTCAAACTTTAGTTATACGCTACATAATTACAAAGTTAGTTGTCGTAGATTTTCGCGTTTGTTTGTTTGTTTGCAAAGTCTGTCGCATATTAGATATCAGGGGTAAATATCCGCGAATTAAGATAAGCAAAGAGGCATTGCACGAGTGACTTTCACATTATCGCAAATGTGGCCTGGCGTCTAATGTGGAACAGACTTTCTTAGGGACAGTGTAAAATTTATTGTTTAACATGGCCGGTGCAAAACGTAACAGGGCAAGTACTTTTTTGAGCTTATGCAGAACGGGGTCAACACTTTTTATTGGGCAAACAAGTACGGGGCAGTAACTTTCTTATGAGCTCAAGGTGCAGTTTGAAACATAAAAGTGTTCATTTTGAAAACAAAATTGTAAATCGTGCAAGATGGGAAGTGCTTGATGGATGATGTAGAATTATAAAATGATGTAGAATTTCCATGTCAATTGTCTGCAAGAACGTTCCATCAGTCACATCTTATCGTCTTCAAAGTCATTATTTTGTTGACAAGGGCTTGTAAGAACAAGAATTGATTTTGTAATGGTCATTAGCAAATGCATCTGTCGTACTATATAACATCTAATGCTCACAAATACGGGTCAAATAAATTTTTTTAAGGAAAGGGTGCCGGGGCAGTTGGTTTTTTGCAATAGTTTTATACGGGGGAAGCAGATTTTTTGCAAGAATTTTTCTTCTCCACCGGCCATGTAATATAATAAATTTTGCACTGTCCCTTATTTAATCGCGTGTAGTTTTTACCTGAAAGTTGTATGTATTTACGTTTCATTTAATGGCCATGGGGTGGTCATAGCATTTTGCTTCCCATGATATCGGTTGTAGTATTGTAATGTATTTTGTAAGTAATGTAATCAATAATATGCATTATGTCTTGTAAAGTTTTTAATGGAATACACAAAAACTGACGTCCAGAATTGTCATCATAATTTTTCGGGGAGCACCCAAATTGATGAGATGACCCCCTTCCCCCTGATAAGAGGCCTGGCTTCCAGGACAAAGAGAGACTAACCGTACTGCATCCCTTTCCCTGCAGCCTCAACTAGGATAATGAATCAGGCGAAGGAGATACGCAGCATAGCTTTTTGTCTAGGTAAGCGTTTCGCTTATTAATCTCCTCCTCGAAATTCAACCTTGCAAATCACAAAATATTTAAGTCATAGTCTCTTGCTAGGCAGATGCCTCAGTTTCCTAGAACATTTCTCGAATAACACTGAGAAGAAAGAAACTGAACTGCTAAATGCAACAATTTAGTGAAGATTTAATCCAAAGAGTATCGATGATAATAGGGATTTGCCGCTTGAACCCAACCCAATACCCTGTCGAGATTTTATGTACCCCCTAGGGGCATCCATAAGTATGTACGCGCAATTTTCCGATTTGCAGACCCCCTTCCTCCATTGCCCTCTTTCTGAATCTTGGAGAAATAGGCAATTATATATAGAGCGTAACTCCCTCCTTCTACCAGTGCGTGCGCTCGTTACGAACACCCCCTCCCCAGGCTGTTTTGTCCAACCTCATTCCCAGGGTGTTCTTACGTCATACGCTAGTGACTAGCGTATGACGTAAGAACACCCTGGGAATGAGGTTGTAGTCACGAAGCCGAGTGAACACCCTGGTACACATAGTCCCAATCCGCCCAAAATAAGGGCGGATTAGCAGCCATTATGGATTTGCGGTTGGCAGAGTAACGCTCATTATGCGACCTCGATTCCAAACAACAAAAGTAGCATTGTAGTGGTTGTTGCTTAGTGACTAGATTATATTGTTGTTATTCGAATAATTAGTAAGTTTTCGAGAAATAGTTTGTGTTATTTATTGTTTTCGAATAGCCAATCAGATTGGAGAACGGCCACTTGTATCCCAGAGTAGAGGTAGAGCAACGAACTCACTCTGGGTCTGGGGACGAGATTGTGTTTTGTCTGTTTTGAATGCTCTTACCTGAGATAGCAGGGCCTTGAACTCAAAAATATAACTGTTCACCTTCTATTATAAAAATAGAAAACTGGTAGTCTTTGTACAGATAATGGTGTTTTTTGCGTAAATTTGCCGGAAAAAAGGAGAACCGCTTTGCTGAAATTTGATTTTGTGGTCTTTTTTGTGTTAATTGGCTGGACAAAGGTAGAATCGCTTATGATAAAAATTTGAGTTTTTGGTCGTTTTCATATAAATTTGGTGGACAAAGGTAGAACCAGTGAAGGCTAAACTTTAGAATTTTGGTCAGGTATGGACGACAGCAATCGAATGCATTTTGGAAGAACGTAAGATCAGATTTGTCAAAATTCACCTTTGTTCAAAACTGATCGTACTCTGTGGTAGAACAAACCGCTCTTTTTTCACAATACCTTTGGACAAAAATAGGGTCAAAATTTTTACAGTACTTGCCCGCCCCTGGATAGAAACTAGACAGCCTGATATTTGTCAACTTCTCAAATATGATGAAAGAAAGTGAAACAATGTTTATTCATAGATCTCTGGTTTATTCAAACGTTAAACTTTTTCAAATCTTTCACATTTCATACTTTTACAAATGAACTGATTATAAATACGGATGCATGGCTCTGATGAAGCCTTAACGCCGAAAAACGATAAAAAATAACAAAAAATGGCTTCTGTCGTGGTGTAGGACTAGAGATCAGAGACCAGAGATCTGACTGACATCCAATTTCTCCGAAATTTGATTGTGCTTAAAGTGCGGCAGTGGATTCGGAGAAACTTTTGGCGTGCAGGTCCCTGGGTTCGATCCCAGACATTTTAATTTCCAATTGTGGTACATAGCCCACTCATGATTAATATAATATTTCACCATGTCATATGTCTCAAGTTAGATGTCACCTGAGATTTGCATGCAAAATTAATCATGCCAAACACTTCAATTGTTTTTCATTCGCCGACATTTCACGTCACAAATTTCAGTGGAAGTTTCGCGCCAAATTTTTGAATTATTTTCAAATCAACCTTGCAGAAGAAACCCAAAAAGTTGATACAACATCAACAACAGAACTTTTAAGTATTGCGCGGTATGCAGGAGAAATAGAACAGTACAAAAAAAGCTTTGGACTATGGTGAAAGAACAACAACAATGATGTTTTGAGTCTTGCACGTTAAACAATAGCTGTGCTCAGTGCTGTCACTGAAGAGGACTCTGAGAAAAACCAAAAAAAAAAAAAACCTCGATTTGAGGAAAGACATGCGTGCGCATGTGCGCATGAATCATAAAAAACAAAAACCCTGGTTACCCTGTTCGTGTCTCGTGAGGCCACGATTTCAAAAGAAACTTTTGATTTCGCAACTACCGGTCTTTGAACGGAAGAAAACAAAGAAAATAAAGGAATGCTTGCCAGAACAATACGCCCAGTAAATGAAGCTGCAGCCAAAGGTGCAACTTGTTCCTGGTTTTTAGACGGTGCACAGAAAAGAAGGAAGATGTCTGTGAGTATAACCAAGCCTGTAGGCACAAACAAAGGCCTAAAAGAGGCCTAAAGGCACAGCATCTAAAGATAAGCGATCTAAACCCTAAACCAGCTAATCAGTCTGTATATTAGTGCAAATATCCATCGCGTCGGTTGGGTTTCCTTGTCAAGTTCGTAGGCCATGGTTGAGTGACTATCGAGTGACTATCATGGTTGAGCGACGACTTTGTCATTTGTCCCTTGATCTTTGGACGATCTCAATTTTTTATTTTTTGCAAGTATCATCAGAATATTGCAAGACTCTAGCTCTTGATGTTTTGTTTTGTTCAGTTTTTTGCAGAAATTTCCAAGTTCTCACTCGGGTTCAAGCGTTCAAGGAACCAGATTTGCCTGATTTATGATGAATACCGATGAATACATTGCACGGGGGGGCGGGGGGGGGGGGTTCTTGG